>OY292396.1:6155547-6260258 GCA_958496205.1 Idaea biselata
TCCTAATGCCATAACTTAACCTTACGACTGCTATCAGAGATAACTACTGGATCAACTGCTTAACAAACCCCTCTGTTAAAAATGAGGCTAAGAAGATCATGGTGCGATATTGAAGAGGATAGTGCATTTTAGTGCCTATACTCCGGTTTACACTTCGCTACAAGTAAATGTTGTCCAGAGCTATCAAAGATCAACTGCTTAACTTGCTTTCCGAAGCACGGAGGAATGCACGTTAGGTTATGTTTTAGTTTTTTCAAACACAGTAGGTACTAGCAACAAATAATGTCTCACCTCTTGGTGAGAGTTGATTGATTGCATACAACTGGCATACAAGTACAAGCAACCTGTTGTATAATACAAGTAAAATAAGCATAATGCAATAATTGGTCAACCGCCTTGAATGGAAACTGGGACGTCACATTTCCGCGTAAGTTGCATATAAGACTTGTGCTTAAATATCAAGGATTACGTTTTTGGTCCTTCGAGCTGGATTGATATTAGTACCAACCAAAAATGATCTTATAAGCATATTATGTGTATCTGCAGCCCCGTTGGGGTCTCCTAATGGGCGGATGCCTGCGTGCGTCGGGTCGGTATCAAGAAGCGCTCTCCCTCTACAAGAAAATGAATGCCCGTTTCCCGGACAACATACAATGTAAGTTAGCGACCCAGCACAGAACGGTGCGGTGCAGAACGGTGTTGGTCTAGTGGTGCTAGATACCCCGACTTTCATTCCGAGGATCGTGGTGCGAATCTCACGCACCACAATGTCTTTTCTATGAGAAAAAAGTGAAGGCGCTATTAACATTATCGCTCTCACGGTGAAGGAAAACATAGTGAGGAAACTGACATGTCCTAGGACTCACCACGGTCCGAAGCCTTGTGAAATTTGCTAATCCGAATTAGGCTCCCGTGGCGTTTTACTGCCTACCGTTTTTAAGAAGAGGCCCGTGTCCTACAGTGGGACAAATTAGAGGACTAACAAAAAAACGGAGCAATTATACTTGTTTAGGATGAGATGGTTCTAACATTGACCGTAACCAGGAGGGTTACTGCGGTTCGTTTCGATACGACATCGATACTGTCATACGATGATTCTACTGTCACATTCTGACAGTAGAACCATCGTTATGACAGTATCGTTGTCGTATCGAAACGTACCGAAGTTACCCTCCAGGTCGCTAAGAAATGAACGTTTGCCGCGTTGAGCTTGAAATATACCTGGAATCGAGAAGCTCACAGAGGGGTGAAGAGGGGGGGGGGCAAGGATGTCGGTCAAGATGTTGGCCCATTTTGTTGAAAACGAATGTTGCCATTGATCTCCAAAACGGCCCTTCCTATTTGGTACTGATTTCAGTAGTTTTCTTGGTACTGTTGTCGAGCCATTAATGCTATGATTACCGTACCAGGTTTGAAGTGGTTAGTGAAGCTGTGCGGCGACCAAGGGCTGGCGGAGACCGGCGCGTGGACGCGCGACCTGCAGCGTGCGCAGGCGCGGCTCAAGCAGGGGGAACGAGGTGGGTCACTTGTATTGTTACAGGTTTCAAACACAATCTATACTAATATTATAAAGCTGAAGAGTTTGTTTGTTTGTTTGTTTGAACGCGCTAATCTCAGGAACCGCTGGTCCGATTTGAATTCAGTTTTGGATAGTCCTATTTATTGAGGAAGGCTATAGGCTACTTTTGATCCCGATGTTTCCACGGGATCGGGACTTACGCGGGTGAAACCGCGGGACGCAGCTAGTTAATACATAAAGTAAAGACAAAGCTTAAATTGTTTGTTGCACAAATGGGCAGCCTTATCGCCTTTGACGACCTCGGTGGCGCGTCGTGCGAAAGCGCGACTGCAATGCAGGAGGTTGCGGGTTCGATTCCCGCCTGGTGCAAGTATTTATGCTTAAAAAATAAATATTTGTGTCTGGTCTGGGTGTCCCTCTATGTATAATATGTATGTATTTACAAAAGAAAAATAAATATAAGTATTATATCCGTTGTCTAGTCACCGTAACACAAGCTTAGTCGCTTACCACGGGGCTAGATGGCGCTGTGTGTTGTTCGGAGAAATTATTTGAAGTTTAAGAAATTATTCGAGGTTTTAGATCAAAAAGGAATTCGAAATTGACAGTTCTTTATTTACTTTTTCCATTGAAATTGGCAGTTCTTTTTTTATTTTTTTGATTTAATAAGTGTCAGAAATACAGTATAGACTAGTCCAGCATCGTGCCCTGAATATTTGCTTTAGTACTAAAGGGATTTTGTTAATAACTGTCTTCCCCTGAGAAACCTGCAAACTGTTCGGGGCTTTAGACTTAACCTTAAGAAATTTATTTTTAGCCACCAAAAGTCGCAAGAGACTTTGGTACTTGAAACCAGTGCAATATAGTTCCTACTATTATTCTATTATTTTATTTTGTTTTTGGTATCTTCTGCTGTCCTTTGTAAATTTTGATTTTATCTGCTGTCATTTGTTAATTGTCTGATGTGCTCATATTTAGCTATTTGTTTGTTATTCGTTATTTGTTCCGAAATATATATTTTGTTTTACATAATTATTTAGTTTAAAAATGTGTTGTCTATTGCTGTGCTGTTACTTGTATCATAATCTTGTTTGTGTTATGTTTTAAATAGTTATTTCCTGTGGTACTGGCTGTTACTGACGTCTTACCGAAATGGTCCCAACGGAAGACCAGCGCTAGTCGAAAGACTAGCATTACGCTGAGTTGAGGACCGTTTCGCAACAAATCATGTGTCTTTGTTGTATTTTGTTTTTATTGTTCATGTATTAGTGTTTTTTTGTTGCGAATAAACTATTTTCTATTCTATTCTATTCTATTCTCTTTGCAGTGGCTATAACTTCTGCTGGCAGTGGCTCTTCAGGAACGAGTCAATCACCTATAGATCAAATAAGAAGTAAGAACTCGTTCTTATACAGGGGTGAAGTTTTAAACACCTCTTTGATAGAAATAACTTGGTTTCTCCACAGTACCTTTTTTCTTATCATTGTAAAACTTTAGGTAACTACCTAACTATTTTATTCAAATGATATATTTTTTGTAAAAAACAAAACTGCTTTCAATGTTTTCATTAAAATATGCTTTATAAGCCTGTGAACCTCGGTTACCATGGCGGCTGAAAGGGAATCAATTTCGGATTTTACCCGATTTAATTCTCGGGTAACATCTCAAACAATCATAGGAAATCAAAAAAGCTAACCCATTTTATAATTTTATTTCAGACTTCATTGTAAAAACTACGAACCCTACTAATATTATAAAGGTGGAAGCTTGTGTGTTGTATGTGTGTTTGTTACTCTTTTACGCAATAATCGATTGTCAATCCCTGTTTTACTTCGGGATCGGGAGTCACGCGGGTTAAACCGCTAAGTGCTGGAAGTGAATACTATTTTCAGGCGGATCCCGTGTGGATAGCGCAGCGGCCTCTCTCTCCGGAGCGCGCGGCTCCAGCGGCGCCGGCGCGCGCGCGGGCAGCGGCGCGAGGGGTGCCGCGTGAGTATACTAGCTTTGATATGTGTTACTTTGGCAGCTCCTGTTTAAAAGAACCAAATACTAGTGTTTAGGGCACAATCTGTCCGAAACTGCATGGGTTTTCTGTTAAACAATATATAGTTCTTGCGGTAACGAAACAGCCAAGCCACATATTTTGGCTAAGATGTTGAGTTTATGATTGTGAAGTAAGGTGCTTGTGGACTCGGGGCGTGTATAAGCTGGCTCTACATGACATCCGATAACTTTTTAACAGTACAAATGGTCTCCCTCTCGTCTCTACATTTTACATGAAAATGTTTTTGGAGATATCAGTGGTTTAGATTTTAGATACCATTACACAAACTTAGTAGCTTACCATGGGGCTAGATGGCGCTGTGTGATGTTCACAGAAACTATATTTATATTTTATCGACATGACAAGAAGAATCTCAATATGAGGTAGTTAGTGGTATGGTCTAAAATGTAGCACTTTTACAATAAAAACCTTAAATAAAAAAACCGTTTGTGGTCCTTAAGAACGCGGCGACTGTTACCATTTCCATACAAATATATAGAAATCCATAGAAATGGTAACAGTCGCCACGTTCTTAAAATGCTAGGGTTTGATCGATCCATTAAAGGTGCAAAAAATGCGATTTACATACAAAGAATGGAAAGTGTCATGACGATACCCATTAGCCTGTTAACCCCAACGAATATTCGATTGCATTAAAGTGATGTGACATGTCATACCGGATGCCCACTGAAAGTGAAATGTAATAGCGTAAAATGGCCGAGTAATAATGTAACATAATTTTGTAAACCTACGATATGCTAGGACTATCATTACCCAACTACCAAAAGCTTCAGTACCTAGGCTTTTGACCATCCAACTTTTTAATTTAATTTAAAAATACTTACTTTTTGAAATTAAAGACATTTTTCGGTTTGAATCGCGTGGTTTTTATTACTTTTAGCATTGTTACAACGCTCAACGTTTCGAGACCTTTCCAGGTCTCTTCTTCAGGATAGACTAAGATGTGACTTGTCATTCTAATGTATTAAAAAAGTTAGAATAGAATAGAATAGAATAGAAAAAAGTTTATTTGTTCTAAAGTTACACACACATAGTTGTACAAAAACAAAACATAAAACTTAAAATACTAAACTTAAACTAAATACAACATGTGTGTGTTGCAGCAGGACAATGGGCCTTGACTCAGTGTACAGTGATTACAGTGATTATACCGTCTTATTTTTAAAACTATTAAAATGTTATCAAAAACGTTCCTGTGTACGCAGGCTCTAAATAAGACGGTAGTCTCACTGTAACTTTTTTAATACATTAGAATGACAAGTCACATCTTTCTATCCTGAAGAAGAGACCTGGAAAGGTCTCGAAACGTTGAGCGTTGTAACAATGCTAAAAGTAATAAAAACCACGCGATTCAAACCGAAAAATGTCTTTAATTTCAATACAACATCGCGAAAACAGAAGAAGAATCTACTTACTTTTTGTAATACAAATTTAAGACAATTTCACAGACAGACTTGGAGCTTCCTTGACCTGCATCAAGTAAAGTGTTTGGATTCGTTTGCTAACAAGTAACGTTAATGGGCAAGTTTAAGTGTTTTAGTGTAATTAGATGTCAAAAACTCCTTTCTGCTTCCAAGTAGTATGGATTTTTCTGTCGAAAACACTATATTTTTGATTTAATTTTTAACATATTAAATGAAAAGGTATGACTTTTATTTGTACAACAAATAGCATGATGTCTGACAGATCATCCTGTATTAAAATGTTTGTTTTTCTTTGTCTTTTCAAGATTAGTACGCTTCTAAAATGGCGCGTTTTTTTTTCGAAGACGCGTAGTTGGCTTATATAGAAGCCTTAAGCATTGTGAAACGCGTCCAAAAGTTAAAAGAGACTTCACTTGGCGATTACCCTCTTTGAACGTTACTTTTAGCATCGTGAAAGAGTCACTTAAAGTTTTATTGTTCAAATTATTGTTATAGTCAGTTAAGAAGGTATTTAGGTAGGTTAGTATTTGTTGAATTTGACGGACTTCCGGTTCGATATATCATAGGATTGAAAAATTACGTCTTAAATGAATGATGAATGAGGGAATGGAATCGTAGTCGTTAACATGTATTAAAAGTGATTGCGCACCAGACGTTTGAATGGAGACTACTGCGACTGCGACGCGCGCGGCGCGCGGCGCCACGGGGTTAACCCTTTGCATATTCATTGGACATCGCTCGAAACTTGCGTTACAGCCGCGCTGGTCCTTCACTTTCTGCACCTATGGTTTTGGGTCTCAAAATCACGTGCATGGTACCTACAATTCTTCTCGTATCTTCTCATCCGAGCGCTGTTCCCGATTGTATCCCGATTCCCTCTCGGGAGCCCGGAACCGCTTAAACCCTTTTTTTTCATTTGGGGTCGGCACAGATTTGGCAATATTTTTACGGCCGGCCACCTGCCTAAACCAACCCTCCTAGGGACCAAGCAGTTTATCCGCCGCTGGGCGGGGAGAACTTAAGGTTTGCTGGGAGACTAGCAAGGCAAGACCTTATTCACCTTATAGTCGTAAAAGGTGTCGACCCACGGGAAGAGATGGGGTAACCTTTTCCGGAGCTGCACGGCTAAACGTGTATATGGTACTCATAAGTCGTGTAGTGATGATAATTTTTGACAACTTTTATGTCAGTTCTAATGAGGAGGAACACTAACTTTTTATCCTGGCAGAGGGCGCGAATCAATTAATCTTAGGTTTGAATTAAGAACTGTCAAACAGGTGTTTTTTACAACTCTCGGCGCCTGATTGGCCATATCGGTCTCAGACCGTAAGAAAAAAAAAACTCGGCGTTTTCATTTGTGGAGGACCATCATCAAAAAAAAAAAGACCATCCGACGCTAGCGCCATCTGGTTACAGCTTTGCGTGTGGCACCCCATTGTAACGTTTTAATTATTTAACAGTTCATTAATGACTAGCTATGCCCGCGACTTCGTCAGCGTTTTTCGAACACCTACTTATCGCTGTGCAAAAATCTATGCTTAAACGGACGACCAGGGAAGACTGTTGCTGAGCTGAAGACAATCATGGCGAGTCTGTTTAAGTGTTGATTTTGCGCAGCGGTAGGTAACTTGTAAGTAGGGTAGGTAACGACAAGGTAGCCTTAGTAGAAAATATAAAAAAATTTACCTGACTTCAAAAATAGAAGAAATTAAGCCCCCTCGGCGTTCCTCCTTCCGCAAGTGCCGAGGTCAGTGGGAATTCCTCGCGGACTACATCCACCTACTCGGACGGCCTCATCTCTGTCCCGAAGGACAATCCCTTTCCAAGAGGCAAGTACACGGCACTATCTCCAGATTGAGAGTCTCGAGATAGCCGGCGGTAATCCTAGGCTCCGAAAGCCCCAAGTTCACCACCCCGGGCCGATTTTTTAAAGTGGTTGTCTTCCACGCGGCCTTCCCTCCTTGCCGAAAGGACCCTCGGACCCGCTGACGTAGACTTGCGGTTGACTGACAGGCCCTGGCAAAAACCACGACGGCCCGGCACCCCCTCGTAATTTTTTATAGTGGTTTTCTTCCACGCGGCCCCTTCCTTGCGAAAAAGGATCCCCGACCCCGCTGATGCGGGTTCACGGGTTAGAAGCCAGGCAAGCCCGGCTTCCCACCTTGTGCGCCTTGCAGCTTCACTGCCCGCCGCCCAGCTACTGAGTCCCCCCACTACGGTAAGGTGGACGTACATCGGGAGGGAAACTACACGCAATCTGAAAAACTGCGCGACTTCAGCCTACATAACAAATAAGTTGGTGGTACTGTATATAGGAGAAGTTATTTTGTCCCTTTTTTCTGAAGTCGGTTTTAATTTTTTAAATTATCTTATTTTACCCTTTTTGGTGCATTCTTGACTGCCAATAAAAATCATCAAAATTGTAACCGTAACTTTAATCACTGAGAAGTTTTCCTGATGAGAAAGTGGTTTCATGTGGTCCATCAAGTTGTACCTAGTTCTTCTTCTTCTTATATATGTTATAGGCAATGTGTATAATCCGGCATTGTATAGAATGCCTAGGCATTGTATACATTGCCTAAAACGTTCAGGCAATGTGTATAATACGATTCATTTCATACATTGCCTCGGTATTGTATAAAACGCCCGAAGCGCATCAGGCAATGTGTATAATGAACGACGGCAGCGGTCGCCGAAGCGCCTAATACTATTATTAAAAACATTATTAACATTTATTTCATATACAGTGCGATTTTTATACATCACACCTTTTTTATTTACAGAATAAGGCGCTTTGGCGACCGCTGCCGTGGCACGCTCGCTATGCTCGCTCGCCAAAGCGCTGATGTATAAAAATCGAAACGCTGTCTACGCAAAAAAACACGTTACATACATTGCCTATGCGTCAACCGGCATTCTATACAATGCCTAGGTATTCCATACATTTCCTAGGTAAAGTGTAAAATAGTTTGAACATTCAATATCATTGCACACATTGCCTGGACGACCCCGGCATTCTATACAATACCTAGGAAATGTATAGAATGCCTGCATTATACACATTGCCTATCTTCTATTATATAAAAATCAATCCCTATTTCCCTTGGTCACGGCATCACACTTAAACTTTTACACATATTTCGATAATTCTTTTTTTGTTGTGAGCGCTATTGTCAGGAGAAGGTTCTTATGAAAGAAAAAATGCTAAACCGATTTTGATGAATTTTATTTTTTTATACTAAACGACAGGACGTCTGTCGGCTCAGCTAGTCTATATATATAAAAATGAAACGTTTTCCGTTGTCACGACATCACGCGTGAACGGCTGGACCGATTTCGATAATTCTTTTTTTTGTTGTGTTTGCTATTGTCAGGAGAAGGTTCTTATGAAAGAAAAAATGCTGAACCGATTTTGATGAATTTTATTTTTTTATACTAAACGACAGGACAACGTCTGTCGGGTCAGCTAGTAATATTATATTGATGGAAATCCATGCATTCATACATACATACATACAAACCATATACGGGTCGAATTAAGAACCTCCCCCTTTTTTGAAGTCGGTTAAAAATAGATACTACTCATATTTTTTTTCATTTAGTATCTTCCAAAAACAGACATCTCTCATTTACAATTTTAGTATAAGTACCTATAGATTTTTGAATTATCGGTCGGTCCGACCAAAAAGTTTCTTCAACAGTTTCAAACAAATTTTAAATTTCGAACGTCACAAATTATCATTCGGAAAAACGCAGTAGGCCTTCTGGACATACGGATAGGTCCAATATCTGATTTTTTTTGAATTTCCGGATAACCGGTTTTTTTGTTCTAATTTTTCGATATCCAGATATCCTGAAATTATGTTTTGATTGCTCACAACATACTTCTTTGATACAACATTGAAATCAATTAGGAGAAAATTAGAAAAATCACTTTTTCCGGATAACCGGACTTGATATCCGGATAAAAAATCCTAAGCCTAATCGGGGTCAAAAGCTATCTGCATACCGAATTTGGTTAAAATCGTATGAGCCGTTTCTGAGATTAGCGTAGTCAAAGCCACACACAAACAGACAAACAGACAACCTTTTTTATTTTTTTAATAGGTTCTTTTGCGTTAATAAAATTAAACCCATAAAATTTGATTTTTTTTAGTATCTTCAAAAAACAGACAAACAGACAACCAGAAAAACAGAAAAATAGGTTCTACTGCGTTAATAGATACCCATACAATTTATATTTTCTTTATATCTTCCAAAAACAGACACCGCTAAGTTACGATTTTATTATATGTATAGATGTAAGTCGTAAAACTGTGTAGCCTTGTATTTGACATATTTTCTTTAGAAAGATGCGTCAAATTGTAGTATACAATTAAAAAACGAAGTAAAGTTTATATTGAAACTTGTAACAGGTACTCTGGAGACTCGACAACGGGCCACGAAGGCTTGCAGCCACTCAGACGATCCCTAAATCGGCACGAAGGCAAGAAGAAAAGTATAGAAGAGTCCGACGATGACCTGCCCTTGCCACCAGAATAACGGCCAACCTTTTCTGCCGAAGGTACCTACACTACATAGAAACGTTACGAAGTGATATACAACTATACACTGTCTGAAAATCTTTGATCAAAAATGTAAACATAGAACAAATATCAAACAAAAAAGTGAATAAAGAGCTGTCGCTTTCAAATAAATGTATTAAGAGTTTTTGTTTACTGTTTACATTTTTGATCTATGAATCTAAATAGCAAGTATTCTAGAGTATATAAAATAGCGCTTTGTAAGTGATATTCAACATTAGTGAAAGTGATAGCATTCCTTGTCTAAAGTTTCCCTTAGGAAGGTTTTTATGTAGAACCGTTACCGACTTGTCTACTGTTTTACCTAACGTTTGTAATTTTAATACTTATCTACTTTTAAATAAATTTTCTAAGAGTTACTCGAGTTTTTGATTAACATAGGTAAGAAACCTGTTGTAATTTGTTAGAAACTGATGTCATACTCAAAGTACAGTTGGCAACAACACCGGAGAATTCTAGACTGGGTCTGTACTGATCATAAGCTTGTATTTCTTACTCTAAAATATATCTATGAATCTTACTAATATTATAAATGCTAAAGAAACTCTGAGTGTCTGTCTGTTACGCTTTTACGCCTAAACTGCTAAACCGATATTGATGAATTTGGTATGGAGATAGATAGGACCTTGAAGAAGGACATAGGCTACATTTGAGCCCGTAAATCCCGTGTGATCGGGGCTTACGCAGGTAAAATCGCGTGCGCAGATAGTTACAATAAAAGTATTTTATGTAGTACTAGCTGACCCGGCAAACGTTGTTTTGCCTTATAAATTATAGATAATTAAATTTTTCCTGAATTTTCTTTGCTATAAACCTCACGGAGCCCGAGACCTTTCCAACGAATGCAAAACCGTGGAAATCGGTTCGTGCGTTCTGGAGTTATAGCGTCAGGAAGGAAAACCCGACTTATTTTTATATAGTAGATATATCTCTTGTATGTTATCCATAGTGCGAGCCTAGTTGCTTAATTTGGGGCTAGATTACGCTGTATGCAACGAACGCCCTGCAATATTTATTTAAATAAATAAATTCTATAAATATCACACAGTGCCACCTAACCCCATCGTAAGATACTAATCTTGTGTTAACCCAGATGTTACTGAAATGTAATATTTTGTTCGAACTTAACGATTTTTTTGTATGTGGCTTAATAGCCGTTAAATAACGTGGGAAAAATATTTAAAAAAATATTTTCCTAGTGGAAATTCGGAAAATGAGTGTTGTTTATAAACAACGCTAGTAAAATATACTACTATCGGGGTCTAATTTGTAAATAAAACTATACATCATTTCTAGTGTTTATCACACATAGGAAATACTGCTTTTTTTATTGAAAAAAAAAAGAACAGCGAAAATAAAAATAAAACTATCTTATAAATATATAAAAACAATAGCTAAAAAAATCACATGGTATGATATAGCTCGAAACAGGTTTTTATGTGGAGTGTAACACTGCATTTTTTACAAAAAAAGTTGGCGTGCTTGTGACATAATGCGCAGCGTAACTGTCCTTCTCTGTTTTTTACAATGTGCCCTATACCATCATATCGTGACGACTCATTAAGGGCTCCAGAAGCACGTTCAGGCTTCCGCTGATCCTTTTTGAAAGTTTCTAAAATTTTGGTTGCTACACCTGCGAAATTTCAGATGATCATATTCACCATTGTTGGCTCTATATAGTTGCCATGCATTATGCAAAGTCATACCTAAGCAGTGCGCAATCAGCGAAAAATACCATTTCTTGCCTCTAATCGACGACGTTCTGTGTAAGGAAATGTTTTGGTCAGAACGGTCAACCCCACCCATGTTCTGATTATACATTTTTATAACAGCTGGTTGGTCGTCTTGGATATGTTTCTTTTCCTTCTGAGAAAACCTTCTCGTTTAGTATTATTTCTATAAGAGTATTTCTGCTCGTAGCTCGTAGTTGCGACCCTGGTAAATTATGCAACAACACTTGGTTTTCATCGCCAGAATCTTCGACTGTAATGCAGACGGCATTACAGTTTTCTGGTGGAAATATAACTAAAGAATTTGGTACAGTAATTTATTCGTCATTTTCCAACTCCTCCACAATTTCATGCAGCGTCAAACTTTGGGCTCGAATCCTGAAATAATAATAAAATATGATACCTAATCCAAAACACAAAGTAGTCCATTTAACTACTGGCGTTTATAAACAACACTGGTTTTTTTTCAACTATAACTTCAGTCCAAACGCTCCAAAAATATATTATTCGATATTTTTGTGATGTCTAAGGAACAAACAATACGATTTCTGTCAATTATCTATAAAAAATATGCAATTTATTGAAAATACTTACTGCGATAAACTCATCGTCGAAAACTGCTGAATTAACTTTTAAATAACACACAGAACGTAGTTTATCAAAGTAATTGACCGTTACACGGCGATGCACAAAGCGCTCGCCTATCAAGTAACACCATTTAAAAAAATGAAATGTACCCACATTTTCCTTAATAATTTAATAACTTAGGCGTTAAATTTCTTTTAATTTTTGTATGTAGCTCAAGGCTATCCAAAGACGCGAGTTCAAGCCTCGCCGCAAGTGAAAATTTTTGTATGCTATTTTTCCTTGAAAATAAATTTTCTAAACTTAGGCGTTGTTTTAAAACGACGACAGTAACAACTGGGTTAAGGTGACTAGACAACGGATATTATATTTTCTTTAGAGAAATACCCAGACCTGAAATGAATATTTATTTTTAACCATAAATAACGGCTTTTTCCCGGCGGGAATCGAACTCGCTACCTTCTGCATAGCATTCACCCGACGCGCCACAGAGGACGTTAAATTATTTCATTTTAGATGTATAGTAAGGTCGAAAATCTTTTGGGTATCTATTTAAACTGGATTCCTTTTAACATATTCAGTAAATATGTATATAAATTATTGTTATCTCTTGTGCTAATTGATACAAGTCAGTCGAGTCATTCTCATTATTATACGTGATGATAATATTTTATTTGCTAACTGATAACAGTGATGTTTAGTGATATACACCTACCTTTCGCTAAATCATATCATTATAAACGATTTAGATTATAATTCAATCAAAAACACGCCACGTTGTCTATTCCACATCATCTAAAACCGTTTGTCCTATTATCCCACACTGAGATCGTAAGGTCCCAGTGGTATGAGTAAGAGTTATTTAGAGCTGAAAGTAATTTCAGCTCTGAATAACTCGTGATGTTCTTAAAAGCAGGTCTGATTAGGTCCTGCATTTGAATTAGGCTTGTTAAAATTGTTTAGTTCTAATGGATAAAATGCATAACTTTACCCAGGTAACTGCAGACAAATTAAAAAAAAGATATTAAGTATTTTAATATTATTTATTTATTACATTTAATATAAATATTTATTCGTACAGATCTTAGACTAGAAACAATCGTAACTACTTAGAAACTATATCATACAAAATTTAGGTTCCCTTTGAACCGATTACACCGTAGGTATATACCGGATAGGTACAACTACATTATCTTACCTACAATTTCATTATAACTAAATACAGTCAAATATTTACAGCAGCTTTCTCAGAAAATATATAAAATGTTTATGTATTGCACAATGTAACTCTTTACTTCAGAAATATTTTAAAATTTAATGAAAACAATTTTATATCTGCATAAATGTCCATGATAAAACAAGACGTCAACTCTTACACATGACGCAAATACAAAGTTTTCACAAATGCTATCCTCCTACGGACAGACAGCGCACATAATGTGAACCTTCAACTATATACAACGATAATAAGCCGAAAGCAGGTTGTTCTAGTCAACTTAAGGTTAATGACCTCTAACTCCTAAAAACAGCTGATTACAAAGCAAACTTTGATATTTTTAGGAAAAAAAATATCAGATTTCCAAAAGTAATAGAACCGTTGTTCGCCTAGCTAGAGAGACGTCTAGAACTACCTCCTTTCGGCTTATATTAACATCCCTGAATCAAACTGTATATAGAAAACTTTAGCGTTCGCGCAAACGTATAGTATGCGTAAACTCCCTACGGGTGCTGGTTGTCAATTCGAGGTTTCCACGTAAAATTCCATAATTAACAAATAAAATACTGACGTAATTCCATGTTTCTTTACATATTGATGCGTAGAATTGAACGGGAATTTATCGCAAACAACCAAAGACACTCGAGTATACATAACTTTACAAATAGGCTTATCAATTTGTTTTCATAATCATAGGTTTGTTTTGTCAATGTCGTTTTACGCAACATCTTGAATGATCTTTGGACGAGTTTATGTACCCTTTAGTCCCGATACCTTTGAATTTTGTTAGTGATGTGTCTTAGCAGTATTCATAGACGTCCCTATGCGTGGCTTAAAGCTTTGTCTTGCTCACTGAAATGAAACTATACAAGTACGCTGGAATAGCTATACCATACAAAATGACAATAGATCTTTGTGCCGATTTGATTTGCGCCATGTTTTCTATTGAAAGTGATGGTGACCGTCCATAGAACTAATAGTTCCGGAGACGGTCACCGGCGTAGATCAAATAGGCACAAAATTCAGTTCGCTATGTCCTGTCCAGTTGTAATTAGGGCCAGTAGTCTTGATCTTATAAATAACAATCAACGGTTGCAAAAATGTGACAAAAGCTACTTGGCTTTGGCAGATTTTGCGATCACAACAGTCGTTCTTTTTTATTTATAATAAATAAATAAAGGACTGTTTTGCTTGTTGAATATTGTTAATTTCTATAATGTTTACCTGCGTATTAAAATACTAACAATGAACAATAATATTAATAAATATCAATAAATAATTAACGTACAAGGTGAGCATTGTTAGGCGACATCGTATGTTCATACAACAATAATATTGGATGATAAATGTAGATAACGAAATTATAAAGGGAGTGTGTTTCAGTTGTTATCACACTCCTACATCTCACTAGATAATAAGTAATGATGCGGTCTAAGAAGTAGCAAGCTCACCTGCTAATTAAGAATGAAAGTAGGAACATGGTAGCTACACCGGCTTACGTATCGGAACACGGACAAGTACATTAGGTTTAATGAATTAGACTGGATGGGCGGTGATAACCAGTGTACATTTTAAAGAAGCCTACGTGAATTAAATACAGTTGAATAGGTCTCTAGTGTACACGAAGTATATTAAAAAAAAAACTACTGTCGCTTTAAACCGTTCTGATGTCATTATTTTCACAAATATTAATAAACAATAAATGTTGCTGAGAAGAACAAGCGACATGAGCTACTTTTTTTTTAAATAATAGAAAGAATTTTATACGAACTGAAAACCTGTAAATTAGGTACACTATCATGTTAAGTAAACGGACTGTACTGTATTTAATTCGTTTCAACATTCCTGAATTAATTTTACATTCAATTTATCTGTACCTACACATATTTCTAACAAAATAAAAAACATATATTTTCCTCGAAAGCTTTTATCAGCCAATGCTGCTATCTTCGTAGCAAAATAAATATCATTTACATTTACTTACTCTTATCGCTTATGATAATTCAATTAATAAGGAAAGGAGTGACTAATCTTTAATATTTACTTTAGTACTAACTAGCTAGTAAACACATGTGATATCTATGAAATATACAAGTAAATAAGTGTTTACTTTTAAAGTAAAATCTTTCGATTATTCACTCCGGTCGATAGGCGTTTTGCGATATAAAAATGCGCAGAATTTTGTGTCCACATGGAGACTTGTTTGCTTTGATTTGAGTCTTTATCGGCACTTATCGTAATATAAATTATATGTATACTTTTTTATCGTCCACCCGTTTCGACCGCAGAAAGTTTGGAAAACAAACCTGTTGATAAAGGTCAGGCAGATACCTATACCAGTATGAAACCTCAGACAAGTTGCTAGGGGAAGCTTACAATAAAGGCTGGTTTGAATTTTGAACCATACAGGAACTAGCTTCTAGTGTTTTATTTTTATAAATGTCGCAACATTGGGTATCAAAAAAATTTCTCATTGGAGATCGCGTTCAGATTCAAGACACACTAGATTACTGACGATTCAAAACGATCATTTGAATATCTTGTTGAATACACATAATTTTAAGTTTGAGTTTGAAGGGTTTGTGTCTACTGAAAATTATTATTTACTAGTTTACTTATTGGTCCGGCTAAATGAAGGCCGCCCTTAGGTTTTTTCCTTTGACTACTGGATTGACTCGATGCTAAATAATCCCTACGCAAACCTCTTGGGGAGTTGATATAGAAAGCGCCTCAAGTACGCCGCCAGAGCACTTTAAAGATAACAAATGCATGGCGTCAACGAAATACTACACACATTTTCGGTGTGTACAATAAAGTTGAATCTATCTACAGTTGGTAGATTGATTCAACAGCGCTGTCGAGCTTCATATATTTATTTAGCTTCACAGAATAGCGCCTATAGCGCTTTCTATATCAAGTACCTTACCTATTGGGTAAATGTGTCGTCTAGAATCAAACTCCGCTACATCCAGAATCAGAGTCTCTGATTGGTCAATTTAGATGTGGCGGCGATTGATATTCATTAGTAATAAATAATTAATGAATATCAATTCGGATTAATAAAAAATCACGTTATTAGCATCAAATAATTCAAGATGGAACTGAGTTCATACTTAAATAGTTTGTTGAGTTGGATATAAGTTTAAAATAAATCCATAGAGATCAAAACCTTTCTTTTCATGAAAATGGATGTAGCGGAGTTGAATTCTAGACGACACAAATGTTTAACGACATGTACCTATAGACTAGACTAGAGTAGAGTAGACTAGACAATAACTTTAGCATAAGGATGTTCTATGTGTCCGTACTGTATGGCGAGCAGCGTGTCCTTGACGCGCTGGAAGACGGGCTGCGCCTGCTGCATGGTGGGGATGTGGATGTTCTGTTCCAGGAACCCCACGCGGGACACCGGGCTTATTAATACTGCTGTCCCCGCGCCGAACATCTCTAACAACTGGAAAGATTACGCGAGGTTTAGTATTACTCAAATATTAAAGGTGCCTCTTGGAAGTTCAATATAATGTTCTATACTCCTGTATAGAATATTATAATGAACTTAGCAGTATGGAACGTTGGAGTTATTGCTTATATTCGATGTTCCACACGTCCAGGCGAACCACTTTTTTTTATATTCGAACTTTTTTTTCATAAATACTGAGGTTATCTTTTACTATAAGACAGCTGTTTTTGAAAATAAAGGCAATTAATTGTTGGATTGTAGTAGACTGAACTAAATTCAAAAAGTCGAATTTCCAAAGTACTTAAAAATATTCGCCTAGACGTGTAAAACAACGTTATTATCAGCTGCTCCATAAACTCCGACGTCCTTTATCAGTAAGTATGTAAATGCGTGGAAAGAGTCACTTGAGAACGGCGGTTTGCAACTCAACGTAGCGAAGACCGAATACTTGGCTAGCAATACCACAGATCCCACACCTGTCTGCGTAGACGGTCACATGGTCGAGCGGACAGACCAGTTCAAGTACTTGGGATCTGTGCTTCACGAGTCCGGCGACATCGATTGTGCTTGGGCCAAGTGGCGAGAGGTAACTGGTGTCATCTGTGACCCGAAAATGCCGGTTAAACTGAAGGGACAGGTCTATAAAACGATCATTAGACCTGTCCTTTTGTATGGTAGTGAGGCGTGGCCATTGCTCGAGCGACATAAGCAGGAGCTGCGTGTCACGGAGATGAAGATGCTGCGCTGGATGTGTGGAGTGACGCGAAAAGACCCGTCAGAAACTCCCGCATCAGGGGCAGCATTCATATCCGAGACATTGCAGACAAACTGCAAGAATGCCGCTTACGGTGGTACGGCCACGTTCTACGAAAACCGGCTAGTTACGTGGGAAACAAATGTCTTGCCATGGCGCCTCCGCCCGGCCGCGGCAGATTGGGAAGACCCAAGAAATGCTGGCTTGACGTTGTAAGATCGGATATGCGTGCAAATGGTCTCACTACACGGGATGCCGAAGATCGTGCGAAGTGGAGACGTAAAAGTAGGAAAGCGGACCCCGGGCTCTCGAGAGAGATGCAACCGGGAACCACGCTCGGATGATGATGGTAAGTAAAACAATTGCTATTAGCAATCGCCAGAGTAGGTATTGGATGTAGTGCGAGTTTACTCAAATATCAGAGTTTTTTGGTGATTTATTAAATAACTCGCTTTACTGCACTTTGATGCGAATGCTTGCAATATTAGGCCAAAACGTAATCAGAAAACATGATAAGTAATCGATAAACTGAGCTTGCTTCTTTTGCCGTGTCTATTCTTGTCTGATTTTTATTTTGGTTCTAGCTGAGCCCCGTGGTTTCACCTGAGTATACCCGGTCATACCCAGTATACCCGGCCGGAAATTTTGGAAAAACCCTTTCTTATCGAATGCCTACATCACATAAAAAACACACTCCAAATTTTTGCTCTTTACCATCAGCAGTATAGGCTGTGCGTTGATCAGTTAGTCAGTTAGGGCAAAGCATTTCATAGATATAGATTTGGGAGGTAATACTTTTCCTACTTCCTACTTAATATTATAAACGCAAAAGTTTGTATGTATGTATGTCTGTATGTCATGTCTTTATGTGACTTTGTTACTCCTTCACCCAAAAACTATTAAACCGATGACGATAGAACGTGGAATATAGATAGCTGGAGACCTAGAATAACACATAGGCTAATTTTGTATCCCGATATTCCCGCGGAATCGGGACTTACGCGGGTGAAACCGCAGGGCGCAGCTAGTTTCTAATAAAACTTTTTTGAAGTATAAACAAACAGTAAAAATACTTACTCGTCCTTTCTTGTTAAGTTCAGTGATGCGGTCCATGGTGAGTACCTCTTCTTTGACGACGATGTCTTCCCACTGACTGGCGAGCTCCAATATCGACCGGCGCGTCACACCGGGCAGAATCAAACCAGTCAACGGAGGCGTGGCCAACGTTTTATCTGAAAAAAAGATAGACTTATTTAACTAAACTGCCCATCAAATCACTTCAAAGATGTTATTGATAACTTTATATTTTCCCGGGTTTTTTAACTTTTAATTTTCTTACCTCGATGTTTCAATCTTGTAAAAATGGTCTTGGTCGGGGGGTCCCCTCAAGACCAGGACCATTGTTACATAAAAATATAAAGTTATGAATTTGATTGCAATCGTGTTAGTTTAAAACGATGGTATTACTTAGTTTACGGCCAATTTGAAAATAAATCTTCCCTATAGACACGGTAGAACTTTGATCATATTCTAAGTAAATCAGACAAGAAAACCGGCCAAGTGCGAGTCCGACTTGCGCAAGAAGAGTTCCGTACCATTTTCACAAAAAAATCACGTTGCAGAAAGGTTCTAAAGTTACTATTATAAGACCGTTTCCAGGACTCCAAAGTCCTGTATAAGTTGAAGTACCTCCTCTAATATTTTTTCTAATTCAGGAAAATGTTTCTTGAAAATATGGCTGTAATGATGTTAGTGACCGTAATTGTTGCTTCAGATACGATACAAGAATTTACTGGCCAAAGGGTCAAACGGCATCGTCAGTCGAGATAGCGGCACAATATCGGGCAGGTCACACGTACGGATATCTAGTTATAAACCGACTACCTTATCACTCCTTCGATAATTACTCTCGTATGTTCATTATGTGGCTTATTTCGATTTGTTCACAAAGGAATCTATGCTAAGTATTAAGACTAGAAAACTAACGGACTGACCAGTATTTTTAATCCGTTATGTACCTAGTCCATTGTTTTCGATTATACCTATGCATTTGATAAACAATTGTACCTATTGAGTTTATTTTTTGTAATTATATTCGTGTTACATCCTTCTAGGTAAGATAGATAGATAGACTTGTAGTACCACATAGTTTGCCCACTTTAGTCGTAAGTTTTTTATGCTGGTATCCCTTCCTACTTCCCGCTCATCTCTAGCGTCTGGCTTGGCTTCATTCGCATTTTAGTGCGCCTCCACGATAGTCGTGCGCTGCGGTCTCGATTAAAAAAACAATAAAATATAATCGAAACGCGCGCATAAAGAATATTAGCAAAATAAAGAAGAAATCTAGTGAAAAAGTTAGCAAGATTCGACATCATCAAGCAGCACTCAAGTTCTTCGTGATCCATGCCGTTTCCGGACAGTGAAAACGTGGGTCGTACCTACCTACATTTTTAATAAATGCACCAGATAAGTCTCAGAGACTTTTTCACCGCATTTAATGTATCATGCATCAGAATTATCTGTGGGATTCTTCGCCGCATGAGTACCTATTCTATGGGGCAAGTTTTCACTCGCCCCATAGCGAGTGTCTTCACACTCCACATTTAGTGTATCATGCATCAGATTAATCTGTAGGATTCTTCGCCGCATGAGTACCTATCCTATGGGGCAAGTTTTCACTCGCCCCATAGCGAGTGTCTTTACACTCGTCAGTGTCTTTACACTGTACCTACACTATCGGTTTTTTCAAACCAGAATTAAATTGTTTGTTTTTCTCAAACCATTTTTTCTGCAGTTATGCACTAACGCTAACGGCGTTTTTTACACTCGGGGTCCGAGGGTCCCAAGTCGGGGTCCGTATCCAGGGATAACGATAAAAATCTCGTCTGATTCAGACGTGCCAGCTGTTCAGCCAACAGCCTACAGCCGCCACGGAACCGATCGCTACACCAGCAACCGATCGCTGCGCCAGCAACCGATCCGTAGCAAGGATGGACTCATTTGGGCGAACCAATTCCGAATTACTACATCATTTTGTAGTATGTCCAATAATATATAAGTAAAATTCCACCCGGAACTGTTTTTAAAAGCTAATCTACGTCTAGATTTGCACATTTCACAACCACGTGCCAAAAAAAAAAAAAAAAAAAATTACGGAAAATTGCGAATTATTTTTCAAAACAATTTTTCTTATGAGTCAGTTAACACTGAGAAATAAAGCTTAGGAACGAGTAATTGTTTCAAAAACAACAACAACATTGCTTAAAATATCAAGCAATTGTTATGTAATCTCAGCACTTAGGCTGAATACCGAAATTAGAACGGTAATTTCGAATAACTACGAGACAGATCTATCGAGGGTAGACAGAAACGAAATATGGCAGTAACCAATTATTGTGCTTTTATGGAAAGTTATTTCCAACCAGTTGCCACGTGCTAACTAGGTATTTGTACAGAATCAAACTAATGGTGCGGCCACACTGTTCCTCTCGCCTCTCTTACGACACGCTCGCGCTGGTCTCGCTAAAATGAATATAGTTAGATATATATCTACCTATTTATCGTAGGTATCTACGCATGGCGAGTAACGTGATTAATATTTCTGCTCATGAGCGTTTCTACATGGGGCGTATTCTGCTCGCTAATCACGTTGTTCTCAAGCCCTTCGGGTTTCCGCGCTATAATGAACAGATCATCTGTTGTTTGACTCACAAAACGTCAATTTTCTTAGTCAATAGTGACTCCACCCTATTTTTTGGTGAATAAATAACTCAAAACAAAATAATAAATATTTTATTTGGTAAAAATTTAAGTACATGAGAGTTGAAAATCAGCCTCAATATCCAGAAGTTGAGCTAAAAATATGGCAACAAACTAGGAAGTAGCAAAGTCTAGAAGGTACATTTGTTCGCGAACCTACAGCGGGGTTCCGATGACCTCAGCGAATGCATCGCTTCAAGGGATTTTATCACAAATCATTACACAGCCTCCAGCCCAACGTGAAACCTACGCTATGCTGGTAGACTTGCCTATTTTTATAGTGTTCGGAGCTCCGTAATTACGCCACGATATATTTTATCTTGGTTTAAGGTTTAGGTTCCCAATAAATAAAAATTTGTTCGATTGGTTCACAAATCGTACATTGATAAAGCCAAGGCAAAAAGTATGTACAAGGTAAATTCACAAAGTAAACCTACTAATGACTAGTAAGTACCCTCGTGTTTCGGTAACCTACCGGTAACTAGATTCAATGTCTAGATATAGCCACAAAATACAACATTTTACAAGATGTTTGTAAAAAACGTACTTTATATGTATTGCTAACTTTACAGTTACAAGAAGCATATATTTAATTAATGTACAAATTGTACAATAGTCTAGTTCATTAAGACATTGGGGTACTGACCTAAAGACCCGAGTTCAAACCTAGCAGCCAGTGAATTTCTGAGGATGTATTTTCCTTTAAAATATTTACAATGTATATTGTACTTTGTTTTCACTATTTGTCCGTTTTGTCCCATTCTAGATACAAAGGTGAATACTTTTCCTACTCCTT
Organism: Idaea biselata; assembly: GCA_958496205.1. Lineage (NCBI taxonomy): Eukaryota > Metazoa > Arthropoda > Insecta > Lepidoptera > Geometridae > Idaea > Idaea biselata. Next base: position 6,177,439 of record OY292396.1, read on the forward strand.
AACCAGTAAAGTATGAATGGGCAAGTTTTACACCATCCATAGGTAACTAATGGACGCCTAGTACATCAGCTCTAAAGTACTTAACCTTATTCGATGAGAATAATTGGAGATACTTATTATAAAGATTCACATTCCCACTCGTTGTCAGTGGGTACGATCGAACGGTAATTGTCTTCGCCATTGATTCTCTGTAGGAACGTTGCTAGGGCAATCGTGTAGAAATTAGGAGATACGCTAACGGCTAACCTAAATACACAATAGGATATCTAGTTCCTAAGTACCTGGTAGTAGAATAAAGACCTAAAGATGATTACAGGTTCACGTAATCAACGGAAACATAAAGTAGGATTTTTAAGAGATCAACTTTACATGACTACTCCACGGTCCTTTGTAATTCCCTGTAGGAATTCTAATTTCATTTATCAATCAGAGTTGGTTCTTACGTGCTAGAGATATTAGTATATACTATCGGAACTCTTAACTGCTGGGTGTGCCCTGTAATATCGAAAGAGCCCGTGGCGGCGGGCCGGGCCTGAGCAGGCGGTGGTCTAAAAATTAATCTCATTTGCAATTAACCAAATAAAACGTTTGGCAGCAGTTTTTGTTCTAAAACTTTAGCTTAAAGTTGTAGTGATTCTTGTTTAATGCTTCGAATTGACAACCCAACGTAACGCAGCTAAATGCTGTATCAATCACACGAAGGATGCCCAATATCCCCGTATTCGTAGCAATATAATTGAAACGAGATTTGACAGTGACAGTTTAAATCACGTAAGATCTTTTCATACCAAATATTTCTAATAAAATGTATGACAGTTTTACATTTTATGTTAATAATGTGGCCTTAGACAGAAGCTTTTAGGCTCTCTTTTTACTGCTATTAAATGATTTTTAAGATTAAAATATATATATCTAATATATAAAATTTCCATGTCACAGTGTTAGTTACCGTACTCCTCCGAAACGGCTTCACCGATCTCCACCAAACTCCACATACGTATTCAGTAGGTCTGAGAATCGGCTACTATCTATAATTTATAAGGCAAAACAACGTTTGCCGGGTCAGCTAGTATATAGATATATATATGTCTGAGAAGGCAATAGATGTCTTGGTACCTTACCATAAATATGAGGTACTAGTCAACCGTGATCCCTCAACGGTTATGCAATTAATTACCTCCCCTAATCGTATCGAGGACTACTGAGTATTATCAATTTAATTCTTACTTCAATTGATGTGTTAAGATAAATAATTAAGTTATCGGTATTCTAATGAAACGGTAGTTTTCAATCGCAACATTCAAACGTACATTAGTGTATGTATGTTTCGAGGGTAACCATTGGGTTATCAGTTATCACGACGGCAATGCTAAAACAAAGCATCTCGCCTAAGGCATTTATTGACATAGGCATATTGGCCTAGCTGCAAGGTTACACCCCACAGTAATACGATATTTCTTACATACCTACGCTAGTACAACTATTGTAAACAAACTAGCAATAATAGGTAATTGGATCTAGATTTAACATTTAGACCATCTTATTCTAGGAGTCTTTGCGATATTTATAATAATAATTATCAATCTATTGGTACATATTTGTCTTAGACCGACACTGTCCTGTCCTTATAGGTGATTTTTCCTGACGAAGTACCAAATTTATAAATTTTGTAAAGCGCGGGCTAACACTTTTCGACATAATGATTAGACTTTGTAAAGGTGCTTACAAAATAGGGCTTCTTTGTAGGATATAACTACAATACATTAATGACAATAAAGTATTTGACGTTTGCTATACCTTAATATATAAATATTTCACTTGAACTATTATCCCAGTAAATAATGCAGTAATAGTACAGTGTCTAAGTCATAGTAGGACTAGTCAATCAGTCCAAATAGAGAGTAAGAACTAAACGTTCTGATCTGTTTAAACCTCTAAGCATAGAGTGCAAATCAACCTAGGGGTCGAACATTTGTCATTTTACAATAAACAAGATTATGTATTAATGGAGTGGTAGATCCTGTGTTTGCTTAATTTTAAGTCAAAAAGATACGTTAGCATTAATTTGTTATAATCAGACCTTAGCCAGGTCTATATTACAAGTAAATAATACTTAACGCTAAGCTGATTAAGATGTTATCCTCTTTTCATAGATTAAATTTACTTATTGTATTAAGTAAGTAGGTATCAGACCTACCTAATAATTAAAGTTCCTATAAAGGTTGTATAAGTTCTATAAGTGTGTTAAACTTAGGTTCTATAAGTGTGATTATAGTTTAGTAAAGATTATTTATGATAGGTTATGCCTATAAATAAAAGATCATTGAAGGGTAATCCTTTTCATTGTGATATTTCCTTAGATATACCTACTCTCAACATCTACAAGTCTATCTATCTATCTTACCTAGAAGGATGTAACACGAATATAATTCATGATTAAACGAACTTACCTGTACGTGAAGTTCTATCATAATGATATGAAGTGTTACATCCGAATAGGTAAGTCCCCCCCATCCCGGTAAACCCCATTAGGCAGAAACATCACAGAAAAGGTCTCCAGACTTAATGAAGCCAAGCCAGACGCTAGAGATGAGCGGGAAGTAGGAAGGGATACCAGCATAAAAAACTTACGACTAAAGTGGGCAAACTATGTGGTACTACAAGTCTATCTATCTATCTTACCTATTCGGATGTAACACTTCATATAATTATGATAGAACTTCACGTACAGGTAAGTTCGTTTAATCATGAATAATATTTCTTCGACGTGAAAAAATAGTTTATTTTTAAATGAAATGGTTTCCAAAATTCTGCATTTCGAAAGAATTTTTAGAGTTCCGTACCCAAAGGGTAAAAACGGGACCCTGTTAATGAGACTTCGCTGTCTGTCTGGTCGTCTGTCACCAGGCTTTATCTCGTGAACCGTGATAGGTAGACAATTGAAATTTTCACACATGATGTATTTCTGTTGCCGATAACATCAAATAAATAAATTTAATCAGAATAAAGTATTTAAGTGGGGCTCCCACATAACAAAGGTGATTATTTTGTGACAATGGTACAGAACCCTTCATACGCGAGTCCGGCTCGCACTTGACGGGATTGGTATTTTAAACTAAACAATTGTTCATCGAATATGGCATCAAAAAGGGGCGGATAGGCTTTCATTCGATTTCAATTTTAAAATTAAAATGCTGTTTTAAATTCAATTTTTATACAACTATGTTTCCAGGAAGAAGAAGAGCATATTTCTTAATCATTAGTAGGTATAAGCTGTAGATTGGTTTCCTCGTGAGTGTAAAGTTCGTTCTAAATAAGCTCGTTGGTTGTGTTTGAGGCTTACCTCCTTGCTCGTTGATATAAACGATGAATATGTTCATAGCGCCCACTTCGGTGAGCTCGTGGTTCGGTCCGAACAGCCACAACACTTGGTGGTGGCCCAACTTGGCCGCGCGTGCGGTGGTTTCTGTTGCAACAACAAAATATTTTACTTACAAGTACAGTCATGCATTAGTCAATATTCATAATCGGTCAAAACAAGACTTGACTAACTTTTCATAAATCTTTTATTTATTGCTTCATAAGTCATAACATAACTAAATTACAAAGATCTTATAATAATTAATCGGTAATGGAAGGTTAATTTATTTTATTTTATTGAATCAAGAATCAAGAAAATGTATTAAATAACTGTGTACATTACGGTGACATGGAAATGTGTTATTAGAATCAACAGTTTGTCCATCCCGGTCATACAATATTATAGTAACTTAATCTTATTGTAGCATTACTATCCCATGTCTTGCTATGGCGCCCCCGCCCGGCCGCGGCAGATTGGGAAGACCCAAGAAGTGCTGGCTTGACGTTGTAAGATCGGATATGCGTGCTAATGGCCTCACTACACGGGATGCCGAAGATCGTGCGAAGTGGAGACGTAAAAGTAGGAAAGCGGACCCCGGGCTCTCGAGAGAGATGCAACCGGGAACAACGCTCGGATGATGATGACTATCCCATACTATATCTATTTTTGACCGAAGCAACCGACCGACCGAGCAAAGCCTCTCTGCTTCAAACCCGGCAAAATTTGCTTTTGTCAGGAGTCAGTATGTATGTTGGACCTCCACAGGTTGTAGTTTTTTTAAATTAAAAAATTGGTTTACAGGTTCTACAATTTTTGATTGGTGGGCTATTTCTCTCACAAAGGGGGCTACTTGAAATCTCTGCACTCTGTCCTTACAATAATATGCTCGCGAGGTCTAACTGTTCGCATTTATGTATTCTGTGGTGATACTATTTTTGACAAGACCTTAGAGCTTGGACCTTTTGCCTTTGACAAGCGAAGACAGACCGATCGTGAACTAAATACAACCTCTTGAAATAGACCTACCCGTCATGGTCAAGTTCAAGCAGAACGTCTACTTGCGGTGTCAAGTAGGGCATGCAATATCGGAAGGTTTTCAATCTCGAGATGATATCGATATTAAGAGCTCAATCCCGGGATCCCGGGATTGATACTGGGATTTTAGATATCGTTAAAAAGGCGAATTTAATACAATAAAAATGTGTAAAATCTAAAATATTTAATATATTTAACACTCTAGTGGTTTCATTACGTAAATAAGTTACCCCGAGGGCCGTCCACCCCATCATTTTGGAAATATGGCGGGCAATTAGCCTAAACCTGAAAGTATCTAAACTTTCGCGCCAAATTCTAGGCGCACCACTAAAATGATGTTAGCAGTAAAATTTTGCATGCGAGCTTGTATAAAAAATACTTGTCTTAAAAATTGCAATGAATCACGTTACTTTTATTGTTTTAAACATTTTACCAATTCCCTACGCTTCTAAATCTAAATCTCAGGGGTAGACTAATTTGGGTTTAATTTTAATAGTTCTATTCAATCATTCCATAAAGCAAAATATAGCTAAAAACCATAATATGAACCCAAATAGTAAATTGGTCTAATCTCGATATCGGATCACTCAATCCCGGGATTATAATATCGAACTTTTGCGTCAGAGATCCCGGGATTCATGCCCTAGTGTCAAGGTATCCGCACCGCGCAAACGAATATTATAATATTTGTCATTTGACAAATAAAATAATAATTAAACCTGCATAGCAAGCCAAGACGTCAGTAGTAGTTATTCTGCACTTCATGTTAGTAATTAAATACAGTTTTACCTTATTGGAAATATATATTTAATATCAAACGAGAAATACTGTTTTGGCGCTTAATTCGAGCTAGCTGCCGATCGGTTCTAGATGCAAATGCTCCAATGCTTCACCTTAATAGGTTTTTTTTTTAATTATCACTAACCAACTAATTTAGAGCAAAATTTCAGTAAATCTAATGAATGACTAACACCCTTACTTAGAAACGATGACTAAGTTTATTTAACTTTTGTCTTTTACTGTGACATAAAGTTTCAAAGTTAACAGACAGTGACAAACGTTACATAAACTTAGTCATTGTTTATACTTAAGGAGGTTAGTCGTAGGATATAGGTATCTACGTAGGTGTACCTACCTAGTTACAAAGGTAGGTATAATTCTGATTACTGCAAATGTTCTGTTTTAGCACAGTTTATTAAGCAACAGTATATAACGTCTTCATACGAAATGGAAACATCAAATAATGATCATCAAAATCTCAGTAAGTTACACTTCAACGAAGCCCTAAATTATTTCCGATTCCGTTTAGTTCCGTGGTTTACAACATATAATTATTTTAAATTATGTAAAGTCGGTAGTCTTATTATTTTAATTATATGGCTAAGGCAGGCGATGCTTACTTGCGTAGGCTATAAAATTGAGACCGAAACCGCAGTAAGCATCCGCATACCTGCATCCGAACTCGCAAATTCTTCCGAACGTACATCCTTTTTATTTATTTTCTAATTAAAATAATAATAAAAAATAATAACATGAAAAAAATAAAAAGGTAGATGCATAGTCATGACAGATATAAGTTTTATGGCATAAACATATTTGCTCTAATGTCTTTATCCAGGGAGGAAAATTTAAACTACGTTTGTATGCAGAAAGAGAATGGAGACTATCCTCTTAAATAACAACTATAAATTACTTCCATATTAATCCGAGACTAATTTAAATTTAAAATGAGGTAGGTAATTCAAAATGAAATATGTACCCATTGTTGTTAATTGCCATAAGGCAATAACAAAAACTATTTATAATAAATAAAACTATTATAATAATAAAACTATTTATGACCAACAGGGATTAAACTCATAAGTACTGTACTAATGAGTTTAATCCCTGTTGGTCATAAATAGTTTTATACCATTCACACTCTTAAAAGCTTATTTTATTCACGCAAAACAGTGAATAAAAAGGACTTTTACTCACGCTGTTTGAATTTTGAATTTAGAACACAATTTACTCGTCGTCCAACTAACTAAATGCATATACATACAACCTTCTTGCGTTGAAAAAAAAAACTTGATACGAACTCCTTGCGCTAAGAATACTCTACATACAAATTCTTTTTAGGGTTCCGTACCCAAAGGATAAAAACGGGACACTTTTACTGATACTTTGCTGTCTGTCTGTCCGTCTGTCACCAGGCTTTATCTCATAAACTTTGATAGCTAGACTGTTGAAATTTTCACAGTAGATGTATTTCTTTAGCCGCTATAACAACAAATATATAAAAAAAACATTTAAGGACCATTCAACAACGTGATTTTGGCATAAAACGATACCGCGATGTATTTTTACCACTAGCACTTTTTACCATCTAGTGATGAATTGAGACTGGCGCCAGTGGTAAAATAAATTTTAACGTACGCGTTGCGTTTACGGATTGGTTGGCGGTCCAGTGTTCATTCAGGGTTCTGTACCCGATTGTGATAGTGCTACGGAAACCTTCGTACGCGACGCGAGTCCGACTCGCACTTGACCGGTTTTTTTTTTCGTAGTCATGGTATAAAGTATAGTATGCAACTCTTGAATAAAGTACGGATTTACATTGAGGGCCATGAAACACTGGCGTCGCTCAGGATTCTAACATTTGCATCACTCGCTACGGTCGTGATTCAATCATCATGAATCACTCCCTACGGTCGTGATTCAGTCGTTAGAATCCTTCACTTGCTCGTGATTCATCTACGGCCCTCGCACTAAATCCATCTTTTATTCACTAGTTGCATAATATACTATTATTATGCACCGTGACTTAGATGGCATAATGTATGCTTGTAATGTATGTAATGTACTGGTTGTTGAATATAAACATTACTTTTTTTTGACTGGTCAATCTATGGGGTTGACGGTAGGTAATAATTGATTATGACATCACTAAAAGTCGGGTAAACAGATACAATAAAAAAGTGTGCATAATAAAAACATCGTATGCAAAAAATCAAAATAATTGTAACAACAAAATGACATAATATGTACTTTTATTAATTGTTGTTGATTAATAATAAATTAATAATTATAACACGATTATGAAAAAATACTCAAATATCTTCTGTAATAATTCGACATTGTAATAAAAAGGCATATTCTAACAAAATTCACAGGCGTGTCCTGAAGGTCGCAATTATTATCTCGAATCTAATGATAAAACCATATCTATACCGTCGTCATATTTAATTAGGTAGTTTAATGTATTGACGAGGAGCTAACGATTCGAATTCCTGATTAATAATTAGGTAAGTATCAATTTCCACTTTGGACTAACAATCAGTTTCTTCTAGCTAGAGCAATGGAAGTTATCAGTATAAGTCAAAGCAGTAAAGGTACAAGTCAAGACAAAGATAATATTAAAAAGATAAAACCATTAAGCTAAAATGATGAAGATATTCGGCATGGTAAGACGTAAGTATGTACCTAAGTAAATTTAAGAGGAGATTTTCTTAGGTTCTTATAGGTGTCTCACACCTAGGTGCAAAACGCGACAACTGCGTGATTCTATAAAACTGATAAAGCTATCTCCCATAGTTGTTTTTAGATCTTGACTGTCGCACTGTTATACTAAGGACAATCTTCTTTTTCTTTTTGTATAGTGGTGTGGCTCACATAGTGTTACTTTATGTAACAAAGGCCGTATCTAGTCCTCAGCGCGGACAAGAAAAATGGGTTCTATAATAGACGATACAGCATGACAAGTCTGACCAGGCAAATACTGCTGCTTTAATGATAGATTGAGAAACCACCTACGGTCCTCCCAACCTTGCGGTTATAGGGACCGAAACGCGGGAGACGACATTTTGACGTCCCCCTACAAATATATGTCGTTCCCTGAGTTGCTAATTGCCCCCCCCCCGATTGGAGCTATCGACACCACAAACAGAGACTCGGTCGCCGGCTTCCAGCCGCCTTGGTTGTATGCTGCAGGTCTGCTGCTTTAATGAAAGAATATGTTTTCTTTGAATAAAGACTCACCTATCGTAGGTCCATAGTTAGATCCAACTTTTCTATTCCCGACGCCGCCTGGGAACGCCCTGACGACGTTCGGGTCGGCGTATATGGAGACGGCGCCGTCGCTGCTCGCCTTGTAGTACGCGCTCACTGGACTGCAGATCACGAACAGCAGCGCTGAGTCGGGCGCTATTACGCCGAATGTCGGCTGGGTACAGTAAACGCTTGGTTAAGATGCTTTTGTTCCAGAAATTGAATTAGAGATAGGTAGGTACCTAAAGTTAGCGGTTTAAAAGTATTCAAATATTTCGTGTTTTTGGTAAAAGTAAAAAACCGATATAACTTAAGTAAAAAATACGATAAGTACTTAATAAATAAAATTTATAAAAAGCTGGGCGTTTGGGCGTTAAATTTTGAATATTATAACCTTGTTATGCGATATTTTTCAAGGTTTTTCATATTTAACTACGAAATGAAACAGGAAACTCAAGTTGCGTATTTACATCGATGTTAGTCGGTAGGTAATAGGTATTTGCTGGATTTAAAGGAACCAGCAAATTTTATAGATTAGATAACAGAAAATTAAATGTTACTTAGATAAACCAAGCTTGCCTCGTCCCGTCATGGATAGGTGCGTAGAAAATACATACTTAATTCTTCGTTGACTTTGTTTTCTCGTGTCAATGTAATCACTACGTAATAGTACTATATACGTTTACGAGTAAAACGTTTTGATGATGAATGTGTTGAAAAATGTGAAAAAATCTCATTTACATAAGAAAAATAAATAATCAAACGAAATGATCTTATCAGCGTTCTTGGGGGCTTGCTATCTGATTTATGAAGTTATAATGATTCAAACTTATCATGTTATTATCACCTTGTTTACGAACAAAACCCCGATTGTAAAGGTAGAACGCACTAATTATTATGTGTAGAGGTGTCGTCATCTCAACCCAACTGGATAAATAACGTTTGAGACGTAATTTGTGGCACGCCCCTTGATTAACAAACTACGTCTCAAACTGTAGTGTTTTGACTTTGAAAATATACCTAACGTGAAAAAGAGTGGTGAAGATCGCCACTTCAGATACGAAGGATCGAGCAGAGAGAGAGTGAGAGATGTCATTTCAAGAACGCACCCCTTCAGCACTTTAACAGACTGTCAAATAACATAGAACTCTGTGAGCCAATCAGTTTATCATTAGAAATCATGACAAATTATCAGTTTAGGTAAATACAACGGAAAACCGAATTCCATGGGATTTTGATATTACATAAATATTTGTATTTTAGAAAACAAAATTCTTAGTTGCACTAGCAATTGTGCCATGGGGACTAGCCGCCGGATTTAATTTAGGAACGCATGATTCTAATTCTATACAAGTGAGGCCGTGGCGCATAACATTTTGGAAGAAAAGCACTTTCTTTCACACTAAAATAAAGTATTTTCTAAATAAAGATTTTACCTCACAACAAATGAGTGCCAGGCGACCTCAAAGTATGCAAGTGAAACCATCGGACACAGCTCGTGTTTAATAAATTGCTATTACGAGTTGATTTCGCAACTTAGCTAGATAACCGTACGTGAATTTCACGTGGCCTAGACCAATATTAACTGAATTTACCCTAATCTTATCGACCGCTAAACATACGATACATTTGAAAACTAATGGATAATGAATTACGAATGGAAAACTTGAACATGACATCTCTTGATAGTCACTCCTCGCATCAAAAAAAAACAAGATGGTGATGGTTGTTGTAAGCCCTTAAAATGCCAAAAGCGAGAGCTTGACTAAAGGCTTGAACGAGGCTTCCTCCACGACAAACGCACCACGCTTGACCGAGTCATTCTGACTCTAGCTTTCGCTTTCAGCAAAACAAGGTATATATCCTAAGGTAGGTAAGGTCCCATAAGGTGCCTATATGTTTGTAGATATATTGTATTTGGTAGCAAGGCAGAAGCTAATTAGACAAACATAGGCTTTGAACCAAACTAAGGGCCACAGGTGCGGAAACTTTGGGCAGACCTTTGCCCAGTAGTGTGACGCAATGGGTAAACTAAAATAATCATGATTCGGTTATAGACGTGACAAAATTGGAAAAAACTAAATAGATACATAACCTCACCTAACTAACTGTTTTATGATATTTTATGATAATAATATAAGTAATATTATTATCATATAATATCATAAAACACGGGCGGCGTTTGATATAATCTCCGGATTAATAAAACACCATGTTGAGGAATAAAACGCCACGACAAACAATGTTAGTTTTCAGACCATGCCCTATCTAAACCGACACGGAACAGAGTTATTTCAAACAAATTGGGACATAAAACAACACGTAAATAACATATAAAATATCGAATTTACTGTCTGAGAAAAATGAAATCTACTTAATACAAGCAAATAATATGACGTCTTATATTTAGTACTTATAATTGTCCCACAAAAAGGCCTGTTGCTGATAATAATATCTAATTAACTATAGTGTGATATAAAATTATCTCTGTAAGCGTGCAAAAATTTTATCAACGTTCTTATCGAAACTGTGTATTCCAGTGTTGTTATTACAGGCTATAAAATACATTAATTGAATTTTAGTATTTTGTGTTTAAAACGAACGGTTTATTTATTTCATTGACTCTTCGTGGGTTGAGATAATATTAGTGGACTAATAAGAATGACGAATTCCTCTAGAAATAAAAACTGCCTAATACCGCCCCAGGTTTCGTTAAAACATCAAATTCGGCTGTTCTACAAGCGATGTCTCCATACGAACGTATTCCCCTATCTTCTTTACGGCTTAAAAAATCCTTTAACGTTAAAAAAATGATCGATAGGTGAACGTTTGACTACTACATCTCATCAGATAGTCAATGATGTTGTGGTCTAGGACGCGGGAAGCTGATCGAGAAGAATGAAAAACGCCAGTAGAGCAAGATCCGACTAGCCATCGTCTTGCTCTAGAACAAATCGAAATGATCGGAAAGAAAATAGGAGAAAGCATTTGTATAGGAACAGCACTGATAGAGATATGCCCTTAAAAAGCTCCTGTAAAAATGTAAGCTCTTGACTAGCTGCGAAAAAATAACTCACCTCAGTGCCTATAAGCGTAGGTCGAAGGTACAAGGTAGAGGTCTCAGAATGCGGCACCCATTCCTGGTCTATTTGAACAAGCCTCGTCATACATTTGACTAATTCTTCTCCGTCGAAGATCGGTAGCCCGGACCGTTCTGCAGCCAAGTTCATACGCTCCATGTTCAAGTCTGGTCGAAACAATCGGATTTTATCGTCTACGCCTCGGTACGCTTTCATACCTTCGAATAACTGTAACAAGTATATATTGTTATTAAGGGTAGGTATTTCGGTCGGAATGCCCGCATAAGTCATTGCAAAAACCAGCCCAGTTAATAATCTAAATGTGGCTACTCTAGAACATGTTTATTACCATTATGCACAACTTAAATCTTTATAAGGCTTTGAAGCTAATTTGCGGAGTCTGGCAAAAAAGAACTAAGGTTCTTATTTATCTAGAGACGGACATATAAAAAACATGTAATCCGTAACTTTCATAATAAGATGTAATTCACGGTCACGTGATTTTGCACGTGGCGTTTGTGGTTGTTACGTTTCTAATAAATAGCTTCTGTTTAATTCCCACGGAAAAGAATTTTATCAAACGTGGATTTAATGAAGTTTTTACGATGTTTCCAATTAATTTCCTAATCCTAACTAGATATTTTCTTGGGATTCTGAGTACTAAGAAGCTGTAACTTTACACGAGTATTCATAATTAAAGTTGGGTCCCCCACAATTAGATTACTAGATGGTGGGTATTCTTATAACGACGTTCGAATTTTGTCTATCTATCTATTTTAAAGGAGTGTGAGTAATTTCCCGAACATTTGACTTTGGAACTGATGAAACTCGTCCGTCAGAGACGAGTTTGAAATGGATCACTATCGGGCGACCTTTCTCCTTCTAGTCTAACAGAGACTCCAGTTCTATAGCCCCACATGGGAAATGAGGGATGAATGTTTTTCTCGTTTAGTAGATAACAATCTTCAACTCACTTGTACTGCGTAGTGCAACGCCTTGGCCGCGGGATGTATACTAAGATTTTCAAAGGGAATTATTTCAGGTTTCTGCCAACCCCCTAAATCTTTGAAATAGTTAATTTTCAACATGTGATCCGTAAAGTATTTTCCGAATCCGAGATCTTTGGCGTCAGGTTTGGGGGTTAGCTGGTATGGCGCTGCAAGTCTCACTTGTAAATCTTCAAACTGAAAAAAAAATACAATTCTTGAAAACCTCCGTTTTTTTGGAAAGTTGGAGAAACATGAAAAGCAAATAGTTCGCGACGAAGGTCGTCATCGAATAACAAATATTGGTTTAATATACAGATGTTTGTTACCAGTCTGAGTATTTTCTGTACCTACCCATGTCTGTAATGTATACCCACCCATAGTACAAAAAAGAACAATATGTAAGCTGGTTAATTATGTCTACGTTTGTAAGTATTTTGTTGTCTGGCGTTTAGTCGGGGTGGATTTTTTTAGGGAATGTTTCCTTTGCTAGCTGAATAACTTTTTTGAATTAAAATTGCGTACCACGGGTTGTAAAACGTGGGAGCGCGAGCGATGAAGAGAGTATTTCGCTCTTTCTCTCACCCCACTCATGGGTCTAATGGGCGGGCGCTGCGTATGATTGCCAAGTATATGAATATCGATATTGCAATGCTCTAACCTTATTATGATTTATGACCCGGTGTGCAACGAGTGAAAAATTGTACTATAGTCTTGTGACGACACGATAGGAACCTAATAATTTTATATCAAAATTATTATCAAACAAATGATGTAATGATGCAATTTATTGACTTCAAGTTTATTTATTTATTTGAGTCACGTGGGTGGAGGCATGTCGATTGGCTTTGCATAAATCATGCAGTCAGCTACTGACAGTAGATATGTAGTTTAGGAGTAAATAACCCGCACGAATGGACGCAAACAAGATAAAGGTTCAACAGAGACATTAATGAGGTTACTGTTTAAAAACAAACGCATTTATTGAACAACCTATCTTAAATACGTAAATGCGATCAAAATACCAGAGAATATTTATCATAATTAATCGATAAATTTATGTTGATATAAAATTACATAACTGTACCGACCGTGGCAGAAGAAAAGGCAATTCTATTATTCAATGAAAATATCTGAAACATGCCACAACCCTGTTAATTTTTCAAAAACGGTTAAGCGATTGTCAGTAATTTTGCAAGGAATCACTAGCATCTCAAAAGCTTTACCGAAATTTCGTAAAATCAGCAATACATATTCGCAAAAAAAATAACAGGGCTGAGGCATATTTGAGACATTTAAATTGTAGAATATAGATACCCAGAAATGTTGTTATTGACCTGTTTCTTGTCCATAGTTTTAGTTTTAATACGTTTCTTACATTAAATATTAGGCAAGATAAAAACAATAGAAGTGTCTAGCAATTATACTAAATTACAAAAAATACCTACAATCTAACAAAATGCATCCATCTAATTTACAAATGAATCGTTTAGTATTGTTAATTCAAAAGATCCGTAAAGATGAGTTTTTGACCTCTCCTTCATAATAACTAATTTTGGACTAGTGTCTGTAACGTTACAATAAAAAACACATAAGTACCTAGACAATGAGTATACGAAATGCTAAAGCATTTTAAAAATAAACTTCTTATGCATACAAGTCCAAAATTGTACACATGAATTCTATATTTGCATAATTAATGATTCTCATCAAAACAGTGAAGTAAATTAGGTATTAAGTTCCTACTTGACCACCAAAATCTTACTAATAAGTACTACTTGCGAAGAAACTTTGTATGTAGATAGCTGGAGATTTGGAATATCACATAGCTTAGGCTACTTTTTATCCCTATATTCCTTCAGCATGGAGACTTACATGGGTGAAAATAGCTCATTTTGACATAACCTAGCTAGGGCTCAGCTAAAACTTTATGAACGTCCGCGAGCATTAATTATTATAATTACATATACTTATGGGTATCAATTAGGTATAATTGTAAACTTGTATTATTCTATGGCAAAGTAATATATAAAGAAATATAAATACCTAACGTTTAAAAAAAATGAATACTTATACGAAGCACTCAGCGCCGAATAGCTATAGTTAGAGAATAGTGATATAAAAATAGAAGAAATATTCTTTGTGAAGTATATGTAGGTATGTATATAGATAGATAGGTAGATAATGCAATATATACCTACTGGCTTTTTTGTATTGTGTGTCAGCTCAAAAATCTAAAAATAAAAACACTTTAAAAAACACACACACCTATTTTCTAAAAGAACTGCTAATATTATTAATTATTAATCTTAGTGTCTGTGTAGTATGTAGGTGGTAACATTCTCGTACATTAGCCATGTTTGTTACAATAACTAATAAACAGTTGAAAAATTAATATAATTTCAATTGAAATAATATTATATTGATGAATTGTAGTTTGGGTTTTATGGGCGAAAGAGCAGTTTAGGTCCAGCTAAAAGCGTTCATGGTATAAGGCTAGGTATTACCTTGAAAGTATCTTCAGGTGCGACGTGTGGGGATGGTTTGACAGTGTGTGTGGGAACAGGTATCGGTTCAGGTTGCGCTGCACTTTCCTCGACTTCCTTGTATCGCAGCGAAGAGCTGCACCACCGCACTGTTTGTAACTTGTGCTGGTTCTCGAATAACCATTGTACTAACACCTGTAGGGTGGGAAAAGATTTTATTACTTATCATATTATCTATTTTAATCAAAATAAAGCACTTTTATTTAACGGATTTATCGCGTTTTTGTTTTGTTTCGATTTCGTGTCTACCATTAACCTCGAGGCTCTGGAAAGTTCTCAAAACATCAATATAATATAATATATTATGTATTGACGTTAAACGTATATAAACGCGGTAAATCCCTTAGAGTTTTATTATGATGAGTGTAAGTAAAACATAAGAAAACGATATACTTTATGATTATTCTATAATGAGCGTTTGACCACTATATCACTAGATGGTAAGTGACGATGTGGTCTAAGCTGTAGTACTTACGCTCACCTAGAAGATAGAAAGGCGGGAGTGAAAATTATATTCCTCAGTGACTGCACCAGCCTACGTAACGGAAGGACAAGGACCCCTGGCGCTTCGACTCAGTCTGGACCAGCTGTGGCCACAGTCTCCCAACAAGTGGACCATCCAGGAGTCACGATTGGAATAACTAGGGTTTAATTTCACGGTTGCGAGCAATATAAACCATTTAAATCTAACTATCTACTGAGCACCATGACCTACATAGATTCTGCCCTTTAACTTTAGTAGGTAAAGTATAAATATGTTATGTGCCAAAAGTATTTGGAAGGTACAAAAGGCAAAACCTTATAATATGGTTAAGATTCCCTTTTCAATAACTTCATTAAATAATTGAAATAGGTAATTTCTAATTTATAAGGGCCGGCGGGAGCGTTGGTTGTCCACAGGTCACGGGTTCAAATCTTACCGGGGTCGTTGAATTGGAAAAGCATATTTCAATTACTTAAAATTTGTAACTGTTAAACAACACTTAGGTATTGAAGTAGAGTTTCATATCAGTGGGTACATAATATGTTTATTCGAAACTTCCGTTGGATAAAAGCGGTTTTAAATAATTATCGAGCCTTCGACCGACGACGGCCATATTTAACGATAAAAAAAAGTGTTTGAATATTTATAGGCGGCTACAATTGTAATAACAATCCTGAAATTCAACTCATTTTCCGGTTTTAATCGCGTTGCGTATATTATTTTTAGCATTTTATCAATGCCCAACGTTTCGAGATCTTTACAGATCTCTTCTTTGGGTAAGACCTTATTCAACATCGCGAAAACAGAAGAAAAATCTAAAATACAACATCAAAAATTCTCCCATCACAGAATTTGAACCTGTGCCCCGGGCGAGTGCGCTACCACTACGCCACACCCACGTAACATGGTGAATTAACAATTATGCTTCCTTCCTGTTTTGTTTACCGTTTAAGGCTCGGTTTTAACGCGATCTACCAGAACAGTTCGAAGAGCACCGGTTCCATTCCTGTCATGGGAGAATTTTTGATGGTGCATTTCTGCTTGTAATATATTTATAGTAAAAATGCTTTGAGGAATAAAAAAAAAGAAATAGGTATAAGTATTATAAAAATACTTTCAATTATTTTCTTATTTCTGCAATTCAAGCGCTTTTCGAAAAGGTAGATATCTTGGACTTAGACCACATAATATGAAACTTTTTTGACCGACTTCAAAAAGGAGGAGGTTCTCAATTCGACCCGTAGGCATATTGTTTGTATGTATGTTTTTATAGAAGTATTTTAAACTGTCTCCTCGAACTTGGAAATGTAGGTACTTATTTAAGAAATAGGTACAATAGAAATACATTTCTTACCTGACTGCGTCGAATTGGCATTTTAAATAATTATATGATACACTTTCAACACTAAAACTATTATCGTCACATGCACTGTTTACAAATCTTCAATATTTTCCGCTTTATCTTCAAAGTTTTCTGAAGAATCAATGAAATAACATTACACTTTATTTACTTATGTTATATGTTTATCCACAACCCGCTCTAAGTTAACTGACTTCACTGGATCTAAAGCACAAACATTTAATCGAAAGATAAGATTGTGAGCTGACCTATGACGTACTGATTCATAATCAACACAGTTTATAAAATTTAATAAGATAACACAATGAAAATTAATCAAAATAACGATTGCGCACAACGCAGCGAGCTGTTTTCGTGTGATGTTTTTGCGCACTAAGCGAGGAGTGTTTGAGGGAGCGACGTGCGCGCGCGCGCTCCAGAGAGGTCACCCAGACTACCCGTATTGGGTCAGAGAGTGTAAATGTTCATACACATTTAAATGAATATGTTAATACGACTGGCGAATAAAAGCCGATTTACGTATGAGCTACTAATTTGCATTATCAATTACCTATTCTACTTTGAATACCTACACTGAATAACTGAAAGAATAAATGAAATACTGAATAAGAAACGAAACTATTTTGATAAATATTGGAAGTTAAAAGAAAACAGCTACTTTTTAGGGTTCCGTACCCAAAGGGTAAAAACGGGACACTATTACTGAGACTTCGCTGTCTGTCCGTCTGTCTGTCCGTCTGTCACCAGGCTGTATCTCATGAACTGTAAAAGCTAGACGGTTTTTTATCTTTCAATATTGGTATTTTCGAGTATGGCCCTGTGGCTCAGAGTTTTCACAAAGTTTTCAGATTCCCGCGCCGCGGACGGTCGCATTATCGTCTAAAATCTATTAAGAACAATGGTGTAAGATCATATCCCGTCCAAGCCATTTCCATACAATTTTATCCTTATAAGACCTGCTCCTAGAGCAATACATTTTTTTTACTAAAAAAAAGATTAGGTGCTTTAAAAACCGGGTTAAGAGGAAAGGACACGTACTCGTTTTCCATACAAAGGGAGTCCACTACCTAGTGTCCTCCCTGGATAAAGCCATTAGAGCAAATAATATGCTTATGCCATAGAACCCCCCCTTTCCCCTTAACTAAAAAAAAGCAAAAGTAAATGTCAGTGACACGTGTACGACAAAAACACTACGTATATTTATAATAATCCTACCAATATTGTTAAGGTGAAAGTTAGGTAAGTGTGTTTGTTGCTTTTTCACGCAAAAACCGCTAAACCAATTGCGATGAAGCTATGTGGATAGCTGGTGACCTGGAATAACACATGGGCTTCTTTTTATTTCGGTATTTGCTAGCTTATGCTTTTAAGAGAATCATTAATCACAGCGCTGATAGAATACGCTTTTAACGTGACTTCCGAGGCGTGGACAGTGTCCTTTGGACACCCAAAAGAAAACATATTATTACCACACTGAAACCAAAATGACTTTTGGTCATACGTTAAAGCAATGACCGCAGTGGGCGTAAAAACTAACTGTAAAGGTCTACCTACCTGCTTTTGTATTTTTGTTCATACATTTTGAATTAAAGTACCTAACTATATTGTTAATAGGTATTAATGTTTTAAGTAAATTACGTTTAGCTATAAATTATACAGTATGTAAACTACACATGAAATTTTATTATATACGAATAAGCGTAATACCTACCTATATCTTTATGATTTATCACTATAAAATATATTAAACAACAATAACAAGTGTTTAAGTTTAAATACAATGAACAAGTGTGGCGTGTTGACTTGTACCTCTATTGCATTGTACTACAGTAAATGTCAGGTTAGTATAGGTCAGGCTGCCGAAGGGCGCATCTTTCATCGTTCTTTGCATGTTTCTTCAGCATATCCATGATTTCGTTGTCAAATTCTTTAGGTGTTTCTTTCTTTTGAACGATCCAGTGAAATATGTCCCAATCGTTACTCGGCGAGTTGATCAAAGTATCATACATCTTTGTCTGTTCCTCCGTGAATCCATCTAAATATTTCTTAGCAAACGTACTCAATAGAAGATCGTTTTCTAGCATTCCCCTCTTGCGTGACTGGTAATGAAGTCTGGAAAGATAAAGTAAGTAACTTTAAATAATATTAAAGATTACATCACCTAAGGGGTCAGTGGGTGGTATTGTTTACCAACTACGTTGTTTGTTTATAGTTCAATAATGTATCGCGAACAACCATTAAATTTAGATTGGTGGTGCCTAGAATTTCCTAGAAACTTTCATTTACCTATCTATACTAATATTATAAAGAGGTAACGTTGGTAACAAATATGTATGTATGTATGTTATGTATATTGGGGGTAATCTCCGGAACCGCTGGACCGATTCCGAAAATTCTAAAATTTACTAATAGAAAGCTACATTATCAGGGAGTAACATAGGCTATAATTTATTTTAAAAAAAATTAGGGATCCGTAAGAAAATTGCAATATTGTAACCAAAGGTAGAAAATTCAGAATAAAAAATAGCGTGCGCAGCAAAAACTTTTGATATTAGAACAAAATAATGTACTACAGGTTTGTAGTTCTTATAAATATCTACCAAAAAGTCCGCGATGTAACATTAGGTATGTTTTAGGAAAAGTTTTAGGAAAATAGGACTTTTCATCGCGGACTTTTTGGTAATATTTACCAAAAAGTCCGCGATGTAACATTAGGTATGTTTTAGGAAAGGTTTTAGGATAATCCCGGGCGAACGGGACTTACGCGGGTGAAACCGCGGGACACTGCTAGTCTATAAGTAAATCTTAGTTGCGCACTTTCATACAAATTAATGCTTAGAGAGCACACCATACTGAAAATACAATCGACTTGTGGCACGGGCGCGGGCGTGGTGCGATGCGACACTCGAATTCGGAATTAAGGATTACGTAGGTACTTTTTAAACTTGTGATAACTTCTAATCCAAATATCCGATTCGAATGAATTAAAAAGGAATTTACTTAGAAATAAATAGTTCTAATTATAAAATAAATTATTTGGATAAGGGTTTATACTATTATAAGAATATAACCAACCTTTGTTCCTACCTACATTGTAATTAATTTTTTAACACAAAAGCTGTTATTGTGAGTTAACTATAATAGTTGGGTATGTTACATCGCGGACTTTTTGGTAGATATTTATAAGAACTACAAACCTGTAGTACATTATTTTGTTCTAATATCAAAAGTTTTTGCTGCGCACGCTATTTTTTATTTTGAATTTTCTACCTTTGGTTACAATATTGCAATTTTCTTACGGATCCCCATTTTTTTTTAAATAAATTATAGCCTATGTTACTCCCTGATAATGTAGCTTTCTATTAGTGAAAGAATTTTTGGAATCGGTCCAGCGGTGGTGGAGATTACCCCCAATATACATACATACATATTTGTTACCAACGTTACCTCTTTATAATATTAGTATAGACTACACAGTACACACCACAAGAAACACTTTCTCCTTTAAAATTGCGTTGATATATAGTTCAGTCAGTCAGTCAATCAATCAATCAGTCATGCAAAACCATGTCTTCGAATTTTATTTGTAGGTATAGATAATTGAATTTTGTAAACCACGAAACCAAATGGAATCGGAACCTGCCGAAACCTGACGAGTTTTGGGCAATACTTAAAATAAAGGAAAGATAGGTAGGTAGGTCAAAAAGTCTGTACTTGGACGCAAATCAAAAAAATAAGTCTGAAGAGGCAGTAAAACCAGAATTATAATAGGTCTCTTTAGGTTTCGCGATGTTGGAATGAAATTAAACTTAACTTATAATAATAGTTTGTAAAATGTATGTCATTCTGTCTGTTTCTCTGTTTTTTATATGTTTAATAAGTAGGTACTTACCCGATTAAATTTGATTTTTACTACCGGGTATTTCAATAGGTATACCTACTCTATTTTAAAGGGATCGAGACTAACGCGGGTGAAACCGCGGGGCGCAGCTAGTTTGTAATATTAAAGGTTTTTTTTTTACCCTTGCAATGCCACTGCGTGAAGCGTAAGGTACGTGCGGGGTAGTTTTTTTGGAGACGGAAACCAAAACGGAAAACTTATGTATGCCACCACAGTGCAAAAGTGGACCTCGTCGCAAAAAAGTCATACAAAGTTCCTCCGGTTTCTGGCTGTACAACGATCGCGAGTCACCGCATACCGTAGTTTTAGGCCTAAGCGAGTTTCCATTACGAAATTAGTGGTCATTTACAGTAATTTTGAAAAAGTAGCGTAGACATCCTACATATCTATTTGACAGAGTTGCTTCCAGTAACTGCTGCGGGACTGCTTTCCCGAAATTGACTCTAAAATGCATGCCACTAGTTTCGTAAATATTATGTCGTATGATATACAGAAACGGGAAACGCTACGCGTATATGTCGTTGGATCATAAAAGATTTATTTACATTTAATATTTTAATTGTTATCGTCCTAGTAGGTAGAGTTTATCTAGTACAAGTTACTTACGGAATTGAAAATTGCACAGGCCAAAACAAGGGGACAAGAGAATCCTCTTAGGATTTAAGAGTGGTTACGGTTACAGTACAGTAAGACGCCACGGAAGTATTCCGTGCCTTCGGATTGTGGTGGCCGACATCGACATATCCTATGACATGTCGGTTACCTCGCGATGTTAGGCTAGAAATAGCGCACGCATTTTTTTTTCTTGACAAAAAGATATTCATGCGCGGAATGAAAGTCAGGGTATTTACCAGTAGATCAACATGGCTCCTTCAAGCAAAAACTACTGAATCAATTGCAATAAAACTTAGTATGCAGATAGCTGGAGATATTGATTAATGCATAGATTCTTCTTCTGTTTTCGCGATGTTGTATTGAAATGATCTATCCTGAATTGTCTATCCTGAAGAAGAGACCTGGAAAGGTCTCGAAACGTTGAGCGTTGTAACAATGCTAAAAGTAATAAAAACCACGCGATTCCAACCGAAAAATGTCTTTAATTTTAATACATGGTTAATTTTTATCCCGATATTTTCACGAGATAAATCACGGATCACGGAACTTACACGGTTGAAACCTCACAGCTGGTATTATATATGTACCATTTTTGCACCGTGTGCTTTTAAATTAGCTTATTATAATTAAACATAGTCCAAAATAAATAAGTATGATGGAATAACAAATAATTAAAATTGGGTGTTGGAGGCCTCGTACTAAATTTTTTTTAAAGGATTTATTGGCGCGTTTTGTCAAGGCGTCTAGTGATACAGGGGTTGCCGGTTTCTTGTCCTAACGGATAAGCCTTGCTTGCTATCCAGTTATTGCTTGCGCGAGAACGTCGCCGTCATCTTGGGCACCATGCTATGGGTGGGTGTTATCAACAACTTATTTTTGTTTTAGTTTTTAACTATTTAGATTTATATTTTAATTGGTTAGAATGTTAATTAGTTTAATATTTTAGTTTTATTTAATGTTTAGTTTTAGAATCATATGTATACCTACTATATTTGTTAAGATATTGCAATAAATTATAGTTAATATTTGCAAAAAAATTAAATTTAAGATATAAAATAATTGAATAGGTACTTAGGTTTTTTTTTAAAATAAACTCAAAGATGTCAAACAATATAATAATAATAAATAAATAAATATTGCACGACATTCTGTTACTTTAAGAGGACAGTCTCCATTCTCTTTCTCCATACAAACATAGTCGACGTTTTCCTCCCTGGATAAAGACATTAGAGCAAATATGTTTATGCCATAAAACCTATATCTGTCGTGACTATGCATCTACCTTTTGATTTTTTTCATTTTCTAATAAGAATATAAATTTAAAAAAAAAAAGGTAGAAAAAGGTCAGAAACAACAAGTCTCTGCAAAATAGAAGCAAATATTTTCACTGTTAAAGAACTCAAGTTCTGTAACAGTAAAAATAAACTTATTTTTTGGATTTAATATCATTGTTTTTAGTATTTTTTTCAACACTGGACATTTCAAGGTCTTCTATAATTGTCCTAATTATATTAAACAAAGACTTAAACTAAAAAAATACTTTTCGAATATATATGAAAAAAGAATTCTGGCTCTGGACCCTCAGAGACATATCTTTTTTCATAAAACCGTTCTACAAACTGTCCATTCCATACTATTATCAAACGAGCAGTGTTCTGCAGTTTCACCCCCGTAAGTCCCAATCCCATGGGGAATATTAGGATGAAAAGTAGCCTATGTGTTTATCCAGTTAAGATGAAGTTTCATGGCATTGAAACACAAACATCCAAACAAACAAACACCTAGACTTTCACATTTATAATTTAAGTGGGAAGTGGGATAACAGCTTGATATTATAACCTTGTCAGGCATTACCTCTGATTGATTTTTAATCAGTTTTAGTTATAGTTTGTACAAACTTATAACCTTGAGTTACATTTTGATTGTGTAGGTATAAATTATAATTGAGTTATTATCTAAGTAATATTTGCTAAGCGGTAAACTATATTTGTTTCATTTTAGGTTTTGTTGTTAATTTTTAAGCATTACAAATTGTTAAAATTATTATTGTACAGTGTTAAACCTACCCAAAATAAATGCATTATTATTTATTTATTTTTATTTATTTATATTTTTAATACTTAACTGATCTTTTATAAAGACTAAAATGTTATGTTAGGTTTTTAAACCAAAACTGTTTCAGAAAACAAACCATATAATATGAAATTACACCAGTCTTTCTACGTAATTTGGACAGAGCTTTGAATGCCAGATTTCGGTGAGTCTTTGAACGTCAGATTTCGGTAGAATAGGTAAGTACCAGTATATGACATGGGTTGAGCATAACTAGTTCTTTAGCTATAACTTTGATATTAAATTAGGAGAAAAAGGCACAGCAGACAAACATTATTTCGGGGTTTGTTTACTACAAAGTAAGGGTGCAGTTTAGAATCCTACGTCACGAATTTGTATAAAAAAAGACTTGTAGGAGATAGAGGAGAAAGAGGACTAACCATTATTGCTAGTTTTATGTTGAGCAATGAAAAAAAAAATTTTCATACATTTTTACTTGAACTTCGAAAAAATATACGGATCACCCCGACTTGGATAGGTTAGGTTAATGTTAGAACACGCAGCGCTTTGGCGAGCGAGCGAAGCGAGCGTGCCGCGGCAGTGGTCGCCAAAGCGCCTAATACTATCTATAAATAAAACTAAGCTGCGAAGACTAAGCTGCTGCTAAAGCTACGAAGGTGAGTGTCTGGTGCTGCGTTTTGTCACGCAAGGGCTGAGGGGCTGCTGCTACAGCCCTTTCGTCGCGCTGGAGCCCACACATATTCAAATTTTAGCGAAATGATAACCTCTAAATTATTATTATATTTATGGTATTGTTTAAATTACGCATCTGCTCAAGGGGGGAAGGTTTTGGGAGGGTTGTACAACACTGCCCCCCTCCCCCCCCTCCCTACCCCCAAAATCGTGACGTAGGATTCTAAAGTGCAACCCAAAGTAAGACCTATTATGTTGCATTAGGTATGTAATGAATGTAGAGTTATTGACTTACCTAGCCTTTCGCACTTCCAAAGACTGAGGTTTATTTATATCGTAAGTAGGTATCTCCAAATAGGTGGTGTCAACAGGACTCGTGGTGTCGCTAAACTGTGCCACATTTATCTTCTTCAATGCGATATACGTCTGAAAGAATGGAAATACCTTAGAATAGTCCAAACTAAAGAAGAAACGTTGAATTTAGAAATACTAATTTTTAGATTGTTTACAATGAGAATAAATTCAATTGAGCAGGTAATACGCATACCATATTTAGACGACCAACTCCTAGAATCCGTGCGACACTCATATTTGAGAATATTTAATAAAATAAAACTAGGAAACCGTGAAAAATCCAATTTTATTTTTGTTTTCGAAGATTTAGAGCTGTGATTGATTGAGGTACGGGAAAGCTACCGCGGTTCCTCCGTTGACAGCAACTCGATCCCGACGCAGTAGTTTGACATCTCTGACAGCGGAGTTTTCAATTTTAAAACCGCGCATCCATGGCCGTCAGCCGTCGATTTGAAGATTTTCTTTCAAAATCTTCAATTCAATTCAATTTTGTCTGTGTTGCATTCCTTCAATTTGGCTTCGGCATCGATATGAGTAATCGACGCGCCGATTTGAAATTTTCGCGGTTCGAAATTCGGCTGTCAACTGTCAAATGAATCCGATCCCGGAAAGCTAACGCGGTTCTTCCGTCGGAATCGGGATCGGATTCATTTGACAGTTGACAGCCGAATTTCGAACCGCGAAAATTTCAAATCGGTGCGTCGATTACTCAAATCGATACCGAAGCCAAATTGAATGAATGCAACACAGAGAGAATTGAATTGAATTGAAGATTTTGAAAGAAAATCTTCAAATCGACGGCTGACGGCCATGGATGCGCGGTTTTAAAATTGAAAACTCCGATGTCAGAGATGTCAAACTACTGCGTCGGGATCGAGTTGCTGTCAACGAACCAACCGCGGTAGCTTTTCCGATTCCGACGGAAGAACCGCGGTAGCTTTCCGGGAAATCGAATTTGTCAAGTTGACATTGACGTTTTTGATGCTTTGATGGCATTAGAATATAGTGACACTGGCTGAATGTGTAAAGCTGTGTGAAAAGAGAAGAAAAATTGACAGTGACAGTGTCTTGACAGTTTGTAGTGTAGCCAGTTTCGTACTTCTCCCCATATTTGGGGATATTTTATAAACATTTCCAGTATTTATTAGAAGTACAGGGTCACATGGAAATTTGTAAATACTTACATAACTCGATTGAAAATCATCTAAGACTGATTATTATTATTTAGTATGTTACATAACTCTTCATGCTAAACTGGGAGTGGTGCACGATTATCTTTTTTTAAAGTAAAATTATGAGCATCTAAGAAAAACTTACCTGGTAACTCAAAATACTAATGGCGGCGCGCAAAAGTTTTTGTTTTGATTTTATTCAGCGAATTTCCATAGCGACAAACGCAACACAAACGCGAATTATCGAGCTTTTTCACTAAGATTTCATCGTTACAAAGCGTATAATAATAGCAATGTGTGTTTTCAAGAAATGATTATATCGCTGGATTCCTATCGCCTATTAAAATATACATTTTCGAAAAGTGTGGATCAAAAATGCATCCTACACGTAATTTTATATTGAAAACTATAGGTAAGTACCTTCATACTTCTGCCCCAGGTTCATCTATCATTTATTTTTATTATAAGTTCTGTTCTGGATGAGTTATCCTTTCATCTAAAGGGAAGTAGTTGTGTCCTACAGTCTCACCAGCGCTGGCCCTATCCCGCGGCAATATCAGATAAAATATAGCCTGGATTAGTATTCGAGAGCTCCAGTTGTCTATAATCCAAGCTATTTTGCATTAAGGAGTAGGTTTTGGTTTTGTTGGGCTCCGATTTCCCGCACTTAAGTGAGCCATTTTACGTGAAACATCGGCTGTTACTCCACCCAGCCAAGCTCCGAGCTTGGGTCGCCAGGCTCTCACAATACACAAAGGTGTAACTAATATCTTAATATTATTTATTTAATATAAAGTCCAACAAGCTAACTCATGACCTACCCTAGTTAAAGCTGGTAAGCTGGTCCGGGCTGATTTGGGTAAACAACGCACAGTTCGAGCGGTGTACAATACTAGCGTGTAGCTGACTACTTCCTACCCTCCTGCCTTACCCTGAGAAGACCATAAGAGACCTTGTTAGAGTATAGTCTTATACACATTATATGTGTTTGGCTTGCATTGGGCTTTAGGTGGTGGTAAGCCAACAAATTGAAAGCTAAGGCACACATGTGCTCTTTTATAATAGCCCTTACAAAAGGGCAAATGTGATGAGATTTTATTTTTTTTGTTTAGAACAATTCAACAACAGATCAAACCTGAAATTGGGAGAGAAGTCTGAGGATATATTGTCTGACTTTATTAGTAACTCACATAATATAACACTCCAAGCTTATGTCATCAATGATGACAATCTGATTCTACTGACTCAGGTAAGTAGTATAAACAACTAAAATATCCTATATTGAATTAGGTATATTAAATATTCAATACAACTTTACACTCTTTGCTAGTCAATTTTTATTCTAAATATCTAGACATACTACAGAAAACTATCAGGATCTTCAGTAAATGAAGTCCACTATTTTTAAACAACTTCATAATAAGGTGGAGGTTCTCAATTCGACCTGTATATTGTGTTTGCTTGTTTACGCATATGATGTTTGATTTTGGTAATTCTGTTCTCAACACAGTACTTAAATATGGAGTTAGGTAAGCAGCTAAAGTATCCGTAACTTTCAGATTCAGCAGATTGAAGATAAAAGTGTAATATTCTACAAGAACTCCAACCATGAGTCTGAAGGGGATGGACTGGCTGCTATTAGCAGTATAAACCTCATCACCCTCTCTAATAATGTTGCGGAATCACTGTACCACAGTTTGAAACAAGTTTATACTCCGATTTTGACTGCTGTAAGTACCAACTTTTACAATTCATTTTCCATTTTATATGATAATCTAAATAGGCAGGACTAAACTAAGAAACTGGGCTTGTACTATGGATACTAGACAACGGTTATACATGACGTAGTGAGTATATCATATATTTTTAGGCACTACATAATTTAAATTCATACTTATTATAATTTTGAAACTCCTGAATACATACAAACATAATATATGAATAAATTTATGGTAAACTAGCACTATGCGCGTTTCCTAAAATATGTAATTTAATATATTCTGTCAACAGGAAAATGATGTACATTCTGTAAAACTACAAAAGCATTTATCTGATTTGGAGACTGTACTAAAAGTACTGACTTATGGAAAAGATGATTCAAACACAAGCGGTAAGTTACTGATAATTTCCAATCTGTAGCTTTCCTGGATGAAATCACTCTTATTATACTTAAAATGTTTTTCCTCCTTTTCTGCATGTTATAAAAATTGCACCACTTAGCCAAGTTTCATACAGGTATTTTTAGATTTGTTTTCTTTTTTAGTAATCCTCTCAATAGATGATGAATTGGAATATTGGAAAACAATAGGACAGAAAAAAGATGTGAGTAAGAAGGATAAAGAAGCTGTGTCCACCTTCTGTGAATTATTTCACGATATTATTGAAGAAATAAGGTAAGTCTCACGGTTCCATCCGCGTAAGTATTGATCCAGTGGAATATTCTAAAAACCTATCTAAGTGGTTATTGCTGTAGTTAATTAACAGGCTAAACAAAGACTTGTATTATTATAGACTAGATGTGTCTAGCGGTTTCACCTGGGTAAGTCCCGATCCCGTGGGAATTTTCAAAAACACTTTCTAATCTGATGCCTCCATCATATAAAGAACACATTCTCCAAATTTCAGCTCTGTACTATCAGAGGTTTAGGCTGTGCGTTGATCCATCAGTCAGCAACTCCATGGCAAAGCCGTTTATGGACAGACTAGCTGTGTCCCGCAGTTTCACCTATGTAAGTTCCAATCGCATGGGAATTTCGAAAAACCCTTTATAATTGGATGCCTTCATCGTGGTTTTTTTTTATTTTAACACTAAGATTGGAACTTATATTATTTACTAGCTGCGCCCCGCGGTTTCACCCGCATAAGTCACGATCCCGCGGGATTTTTCAAAATCCTTTCTTAGTGGATGCCTACACATCACAAAGAACACGCTCTCCAAATTTCATGTCTCTAGGACCAGCGGTTTGAGCTCTGCATTGATATATAGTCCAGTCAGGACATTATATTTTATATGTATAGATGCATAAAGGATGATTCACGCTACACCGTGCCGCGACCGGGACGTGCCCCGGCCGGGGCACGTCCGCCGTGCGCCCGGCCGGGCTAGTCATTCATGTTACACCGGGCTGTTTGGGTTTTGGGTGTATTATTTGCACGACCATATCTGTGTTACGTGGTTTTTGTTAGCTATTGATTTCGTCTGTCGATAGACTTGACGATTAAGTAAATATGCAATTTTCACAATTTTAATTGTCAGCTATTGCAATTGCCATCGATGACGAAGTATTGGAAAATCTAAGCGAAAATACTAAAAGAAATGAAGAATGCTTTAATGTTTTACTTAATAAAGTAAAACCAGACGTAACCAAAAAAATGACAAGATTTCAAAAGCCTATATCTTCATCGAACGATTAGCAGACCGGCTCCGTCCGTGCCGGAGACGGGAAACAATACTTACCGACATATCAACGCCGTGACCCGTCCGTGCCCCGTCCGGGGCCCGGACAGGGCACGGCCCGGTCGCGGCACGTTGTAGCGTGAATCATCCTTAAGTGTACGTATAGCTAATAACTGATTAACTTTTGCTAAAGATTAATACAGACAAGCCCCCCTTCTGAGATACGTGAAGCTGCTGAGAACATCGGAGGACTTTTAGATGACATATGGCGATTCACGACAGTGCCGTACTCGCAAAATCGTATGATACATGTCTTCGATATAGTCGGTAAGGGCTCCTTAGAATATATTGTCGATTTAAACTATACAAACACACATCTATATCTAATATATAAAATTTCCATGTCACAGTGTTAGTTACCGTACTCCTCCGAAACGGCGCAACCGATTTTTATGAGATTTTGTATACGTATTCAGTAGGTCTGAGAATCGGCTACTATCTATAATTTATAAGGCAAAACAACGTTTGCCGGGTCAGCTAGTATCTATCTATATAAACAAAGTCGTGTTAGTTACACTATTTATAACTCAAAAACGACTAAACCGATTTGCCTGAAATTTGGTGGGGAGGTAGCTTAAAACCAGGAGAAGGACCTAGGATACCTTTTTTTTTGCCCTAAAGCTGAACAAAGTTCGCCGGGTCAGCTAGTAGTCAATAAAATAAGCCGCCCGTAATGATACCCGGCGCAAAAGAGACAAGAATGCTTCCAGCATTGCTCCTTTGTATGGCAATAGCTATCCTCTGCACCAGAAAACATCCAGAGCGGTACTCCGCTTGATTTAAAAAGTACGTCAAAAAAACGCTAAAAAACAAAAAAAAATAGAATTGTCGTAAAAAACGATAAATAATCGTGGCTGACAAGGTGGTCTGAGATGTAGCACGCTCATCTAATTGATGGGAAGACGGCTGTAAAACAAGTTTCGATCTGTCTTTAATAGTGGCCGTACTGCTCTACGAATCCGAACACGGATAAGATTTGCCTAAATTATTACGGCTGGCTACCAGCCTGACACGAACCCTCCTTGGGACTGAGTAGTTTAAATAATGTATTTAAGTACATATTTCTTTTTCAGGTTACATAATCTGTTCGACATTACAAAAATCCCTGTCATCATTAGACATTTGGAAGTTGAACAAGGACAGCAAAGAGCACGAGACACTCTCGCAGCTGTCCGCCGGCCTGAGCGCGGTGCAGGCGTGGAGCGGTGCCTGCACCTCGCTCACGGAGACCTACTGGCCTAACTATGCTCTACATTCCTGGAATGGAAAGCCTTATGTTCCTCTACTTTGTTTGAGGTTCCAAAGTAGATTGAAAGAGGTAGGTAGAGACTTTTTTTTCGGTTTTCGCGATGCTGATATGAAATTGAACAAATTTTTTCGGTTTCAATCGCGTTGTTTGTTTTGTATTTTTCAACGCCCGATGTTATGAGGTATTTATAGGCCTCTTGCTCACGGGGACACTGAGATGTAGATACACTAGAGCTCGGTAGAGTTAGATAATAAAGGAAAGTATAAAAATTGGTTTAATTATTATTTTTTGAATTACACATAATTATTTGGTTGTTGTTTTTAATTAATACTATGTTGTGTATTACTAAGTGAATACATACTCGTAAAATACGTGTGTCATGTTGTTATTGCAGATCCATGATATCAGATCGACTTACAATCAGTTGAATAAACTTTTAACAAACAATGAGAAATCGGAATTACAAACTGACACTTTGTTTGCACCGTTTCAAAGTAAGTAAGTTAATAGTATTTCAACCGATTTCTAATAAATAAATCGAGCGTGTTATGGAAGAACATCTTAACCGACATTTTGAAAACTTTAGAGGAGACGAATTTTTTTAATAACTTTTACATCCTAAGACATAAAGAGACAAATTCTGGATATGTTATAGAATATGTTTTTAATATTATGTTATTATTGACACAATTACAAAAAGATTTATATAAAGGGTACTTTTGTCACTTAAGATAAATTTTCTGATCGTGATTTCTTATGTTTTTCCAAAATCTGTCACTTACGCTATTATTTTGAGCATCTGGGACTTGACTTCATCAAGCATCCACCATCTGATTCGGTGCTGACATGGTTCCGGTCGTTTGTCTTTGGTCCTTACACAGAGATCCATGACAAGGATACGGTGTTGGGCAGTGAGACTCTCACCGGGCATGACTTTGCAGTTGGCTACGTTGCCAAAATGGTGTCTCCTAGTGATTAGAAAATCGATTTGGGTAGCGCGCCCCCCGCTCCTGTAGGTGATCAAGTGGTCGGGCTTCTTTTTGAAATATGTGTTCACGAGTGCCAGGTCGGCAGTGGCACACGTACGCAGGATTTCTTCCCCTTCCGCATTCCGACTGCCATAGCCCCAAGGATCTCGCCGAGTTTATCCCAAAATGACCTCTTATCAGCGTCGCTACGACCGACCTGTGGCGCGTAAGCACTTACTAAGTGGGTAGGAACCCCCCCCAATAAGCACCTTCACGCACATAAGTCGGTCGCTAAAGCGATTCACCTCCAAGATATCGTCCTGCAACCCCTCAGCGAGCATCACAGCCACCCCGTTCTCTCCACCAGGTGCACCCGTGTAGATCAGCTTGTAGCCATTCCCAATGAGCCGGGATCTGCTGCCTTTCCTTCGAGTCTCCTGCAGGAACGCCACGGCCACCATCCGCCTGGAAAGTACGTCAGCTAGCTCCCTCGCGCGTCCGGTTAGCGTGCCAATGTTCCACGTTGCGAAGCGGAGTTTTACCTGGTGTTTCGGGGCTAACGTCTTTGGCCGTGCCCGCCCGTGGCACGGTAGCCCTCGTCCACTTACCACAGGAGTCAGGCGAAGCTCCTGCGCGCCGTTATGCGGCGGCGCCCTATCCCTGTGGCTATAAACTCTTTTGCAACTTTCCATATTGATTTGGCTGATTTTGACTTTTACGGGAGCGACTGCCGTCTGACCTCCCAACCCCGAAGGGAAAGTCTGCGCCAGAGCCTCGTCCGTTCATCAGCAGGTGCACCAAGCTAGCAGGTGAGGTTGGCTTGGGCCCAAAGATCTTAAAATTTTGTCGAAGAGCGACAGAGCGAGCAGCCTCGCGAGGCATTTGCCGCGCGAAGCAGCTCGGTTAGTGTGGACGTGCCTATTGACTATTTATTCGACAAAATTTTAACTTTCATCCGATTTTCTTCAATTCGAACATATTGTGTAATAGTTGTTTTATTTATTTTTTTGTTTATTGAAATAAACAAAAAAATTAATAAAATGATTGTCTTTCTATAAAAACTAAACGCAATGTCGTTGAATGATGCGCGCGCTGCCGCGGGCGAGCGACCGAGCGCGCGAGCCATCGAGTGTCGGCTTTTGATTTTGCTCTAAGGCGCCTCTAGGCGCGTCCTCACAGAGCGAGCAGCCTAATCAATAATACAAAAACGAAACGCAACACTGATTTATGCATAAAAGTCTTTTTCATCCCATCTATTCGAAAACAGCTAGTCTAATCCCTGTAAACAGGGCCTGAAGTAGCGCTTTGCTGGCGATGTTCCTAGCAGGGATCTCATTATTGCCCTGTTTGCAGGGCAATAATGAGATTTGAATTTGGAATGTGAATATTTTTAAAAAGTTTCAATTAACAAAGAGTTCCTATCACCGTACTGCGTGTCTGATAGGTAGGTGATAGGTGATAGACCGAGCAGGTTAAGCAACACATGTGTCTGATAGGTGAGCGATGGGTGTTCGACCGTACAGGTAGAATATTGGTAAAATGCAGGGTTTTGGTAGAAAATGGTAGGTTTTGGTAAGAAATGGTAACGTTCGTAGAAATTGGTAGGTTTGGTGAAAAATGGTAGGTATTGGTAGAAAATGGTAGTTTTTGGTAGAAATGGTAGTTATTGGTTGAACTAATTCATTTTCTCATAGAGGGTGATGAAAAGTAGAATGTTCACCTCGGGAGCAAACACTATTTTTCGCTCGAGTGAGATACTTTGAATCCCTCGATTCGCTCAGGATTCTACTAAAGAATCCCTCGCTACGCTCGGGATTCTACTCTAGAATCCCTCGCTTCTCTCGGGATTCAAAAAACACTCTCGCCGTAAAAATAGTCTTTTCTCCCTTGGTATACAATCTACTATTATTATTTTATCGTAAGCAACAAATGTCACTTACGATAATGTGCTTGCGATCATTTTTAAGTTCATAATTTCTAAACTTTTGCTTTTGTTGTTTACGATAAAAAATATTTTCCGTTATAGTTTTATCATTTATTCAAATACGAACATAAGGGTCTTCGCAATAGGTGTCAAATAATTTTAGCTACACGTTTCGATAAAAAAGTGAAATTACGAAATTCTGTCGGTTAAGATGTTCTTCCAAAACACGCTCGAAATGTTCGTCCACATCTTATCTTCAAATACTTTACATGGACGGTCAGCATCAAAAGTGAAGGACCACTTTTTGGATGGAAGTGGATGAGGATGATATAGGGAATTATTTTCTGAATGTCTGTTTTGTTTTGACACCCCACAAATATAATGTGTGATAATAATACTGCGCGGTTTCACCCGGGTAAGTCCCGATCCCGTGGGAATATCGAGAATAAAATATCGAAAAACAAAATGAAACAAAAACTAATATACTAAATATGATGTTAATATAAATAACATATTATCAATACATACCGATACCGATTTTGTTTGCTTAGATATAAATATCTGGATGTATAACGGAATGAACACATCTTGGGAGACTGCCGTGTCTAAGTTCTCTGCAAGTCTGCGTCCCGCCGAGGTCAAAATAGCCGAGAAACTGAAGCCGCGGCTTCACAACACATCTACAAGACAGGTAAACATTCATATTTCTCTTTCATTTTGAGGCTCTAGGCATATCTAATAGAAATATTTTAAGGTAAAATTCATCTTAAAAGCTGTTGCTCGCGACCAGGATCGAACATTCGTCTCCCAGTTTCCGGGCGAGTGATCTTGTTTAGATATATAGATTTTTCGAGGGAGCTTTTTTTATTGAAAACTAGTTGATCCAGAGAACTTCGTTCCGCCTTAGAGGCAAAAAATGTCCGTCTTCAAGTTCGTCCCCACCAATAGCCAAATCGGTTCAGCCGTTCTTGAGATATAAATAGTGTAATAACACGACTTTCTTTTAAATAATATCTCGAAAATATTTAAAATATCTTGTCTTTCTTATTAATATATTTTTGGCTATCATTTACATCGTTTAGGATTGTATTTCAGATGCTATACGAATTCATGAGATACCGTTCGCTACTGGAGCGGCCGCTCGTGAAGCGCGCGCTCAACAACGAGCTGGAGATATTCGTGTCGTCTCTCCTCTCCATGTTGCACCACATACAGAGCCAGCTGGAGGCCGACGCGGCGGCGGGCAGCATGTACCAGCCGCCCGAGATGTCGCCCCTTGTACACCAGATTCAATGGGCGAAGCAGATGGAAGCTAAAGTTATTGATTATATCTATTATTACATTATACTAGCTGACCCGGCTGACCTAGATTTCCATGTGACATGGAAATCTAATATATAAAATTTCCATGTCACAATGTTAGTTACCATACTCCTCCGAAACGGCGCGACCGATTTTTACCAAATTTTATATGCGTATTCAGTAGGTCTGAGAATCGGCTACTATCTATAATTTAAAAGGTAAAACAACGTTTGCCGGTTCAGCTAGTTTTATATATAAGAATATACAGTGGTGGTCATATAATTAAGAACGCTGATATAAAGGGAAGATTTTTTCCAACTAAGATGCAAAACTAATTGTATGCATTTGTTTTTATTTCTCTCGGTATCGTAAAACATTTACATATTACCACTGTATTCATTGATACACATGATTGGCTAAAAATCAATAGGCAAACTTTTTACACTACTTTAAACAAAGTATTCCTTATTACTGGCTGGTCACGTAATTAAGAACGCTAAGTAGTTTATACCTTTATTCAAATTTAAATAGAGAACACTCAGTCGATTTGTTACTGTTTGTATTATTTTGGCGCCATTACGTGCTGTAAAAGATTAAAGGTGATTGCTTCTTTAGAAAAAACAATGGGAAAAAATAAAAGTTGTGATAAATCTACAAGGGAAGTAATAATAAAACTTCGCCGGAAGAATTGGTCTTATAAAAAGATAGCCGACCATCTGCAATGTTCAAAAACGATGGTTTTCCACGCTGTAAAGCATTTTGCTACGTATCAAACTACTTCGAATGTTCCACGTGTACCTAAACAGAGAAAAACAACTCCTCGAGATGACCGAAACATCGTTCGTATAGCAAAACAAAATCCTTTTAAAGGGTCCAATGAGCTTAGAAAAGAATATTTTGGTGAAAACAACCCTTCAGCAATCTCAGCACGCACTATTCGAAGACGTTTGGTAGAAGAAAAATTGCACGGTAGGATAGCAAGAAAGGTACCCATGTTAAAACTTTGCCACAGGCAAGCCCGGCTTGCATTTACGAGAAAGTATGAAAACTGGACTGTGCAACAGTGGAAAAATGTACTTTTTTTCTGACGAGACGAAAATAAACAGAGTATGTTCTGATGGAAAAAGATATGTACGACGTCCCCCGAATACAGCATTCGACCCAAAGTACACGAAAGTTACATTAAAGCACGGTGGTGGAAATGTGAAAATTTGGGGTTGCTTTTCTGGACATGGTGTAGGACCTGTAAAGTTGATAGAAGGTAACATGGACCAGTTCCAATACAAAAATATACTGGAAGAAACAATGTTACCATACGCTGAAGACGTTCTACCGGTCATTTGGACATTCCAGCATGACAATGATCCAAAGCACACTGCACGCACCGTAAAGGAATTTCTTGCAGCGCAATTAGTTTCTGTCTTAGACTGGCCTGCTAACAGTCCAGATCTAAACCCAATAGAGAATCTGTGGTTTGAAGTAAAGAAAAAGGTTTCAAATACAAAGTGTGGAAATTTAAGAGAGCTGTATGACGTTTTTTTAGAAGAATGGAACTCTATTTCTCTTGCGAAATGTCAAAAATTAATAGAGTCAATGCCTCGCCGGTGTAAAGCTGTAATTAAAAGCCGTGGATATGCTATTAACTATTAATTTTAGTTAAATATTTATTAAATTTCTTTTTATGTTTCCTGTGCTACATAATATTGTGATTTTTTAAATCTAAGTGTCATACAAAACAATTCCCGAGCAGTTAAATAAATCGTTCTTAATTATTTGTCCAGTTTCAGTACTATTTGAATGTGTTACTTTGATAAAATCAATTAAATGTGCAAAAAATAGTTAGCGATTTCATACTTTATTTTTAAGTCAGGTTGCTCTATTAATGTGACTATTATATAACATAACTAGTTGCTTCTCAGAAGGTACACATCTCTGTGGATGATACGATTTAAATAAAACACTTCTAGAACTTCAAATCGTTCTTAATTATATGACCACAACTGTATGTACATTATGTGTAATATTTTTTTTTTTTTTTTTTTAATCATTACGGCCAAAAGTGCCCAATATGCTGGCGGCATTCCCCCGCTGAATGGCCAAAGACACATTCTGCGCCAAATATTCCCTAGAAAAAGGGCCATAGCCCCTCTCTCTGAGGCGGCGCCCAAGCTCAGCAACCAAACCCTTGGCGCCAGAACTCCACGACCCAGAAGTCTCAACGGCAAACGGAACAAAAACATACGCCGACTCCAGGCAAGCGTATTTGAGTCGCTTGGCCCGAGCTGCCGCTTCGGCACCCGCCCTTGCCACCCGCTGAGTTGCAGAAATGTGACAAGCGGCGAAAGTACTTACGCAAGTAGCATCCCAGACCATGCAGCGCCCCTTATGCCAAGGAATCAGCGTAAGACCATCCGGGCGCCAAATCTATTTGCAGTTGATGAGATTAATACAACCGGGAACATCGCTCAGACGAGGAATATCGTTTTGTTTGACATTTATCAACAACTAGCCTGTATTTCGGCATTTGTTTCCAGGTAATGGAAGTTCAAACATGCACAGAAATGTACTTGAAAGAATTCGAACGTAGCTCCGAACTTTTAAAAGTTACAAATCACCTACTGAAAGAACTTAAAGGGATGTACACGCAACTACATGAAGAATGGTGCAGAGATTTACAAGTATGTCTTCTATTACATTAGGCTTTTAAATGTAGACGTAATACCTTGCTTTTCACCAAAATTTTAAAATCTAGGCCGGCCGAAAGAACCCTAAAGATTTGGGGTTACTGTACCATTATCCCAAAAAAACTCGTTTGTTGTACGTACGGGAACCCCAATTATGTAAATATTTATTTTATTCTGGTTTAGGTAATTTTTATTATAGTGGCAACAGAAATATATCATCTGTTAAAATTTCAACCGTCTAGCTATAATGGTTCACGGGATGACAGACACAGCGGAGTCTTAATAATAGCGTCCCGTTTTTACCCTTTAGGTCGGAACCATAAAAATGGTTAAAATTTGTGTAGCTACAGTTTTCTCGTAGCTACAGCGGTAATATCTCCTTTTAGCAACCAGTGATTGCTGGGGGGGGAAAAACAGCCTATAATAAACTTATTTGGTCTATTCAGGCTCGTTCAAAGAAAGGTTTACTACAATTGTCTCGCGATACGCCTGTCGTGAAGTTCAACGGTCACACCAAAATGATGGAGGTGACGTACGACGGCCGGCTGCTGGCCGTGGAGCTGGAGGCGAGGTCGCTGGCCGCGCTCGCGCTGCCCGCGCCTCGCGCCGCGCCGCTTGCCGCCACGGCTGACACCGCCGCAAGGGCGAGGGCCTTGCACCAGGTATTATACACTGTAGACTTTATACACTTCTACATATATGTTGTTCAGGTGGCGTCATTCCACAACACGCTGGGCGAGCGTATGACGCCGTCCACGCGGCCCATGATGCTGCAAGCCGCGCTCGAGCTGTCCTCCTTGCTATATCTACCTACCTACATATATGTCGTTCAGGTGGCGTCATTCCACAACACGCTGGGCGAGCGTATGACGCCGTCCACGCGGCCCATGATGCTGCAAGCCGCGCTCGAGCTGTCCTCCTTGCTATATCTACCTACCTACATATATGTCGTTCAGGTGGCGTCATTCCACAACACGCTGGGCGAGCGTATGACGCCGTCCACGCGGCCCATGATGCTGCAAGCCGCGCTCGAGCTGTCCTCCTTGCTATATCTACCTACCTACATATATGTCGTTCAGGTGGCGTCATTCCACAACACGCTGGGCGAGCATATGACGCCGTCCACGCGGCCCATGATGCTGCAAGCCGCGCTCGAGCTGTCCTCCTTGCTATATCTACCTACCTACATATATGTCGTTCAGGTGGCGTCATTCCACAACACGCTGGGCGAGCGTATGACGCCGTCCACGCGGCCCATGATGCTGCAAGCCGCGCTCGAGCTGTCCGCGTTGGTACAGGACCACAAGGCGGTCTATTGGGACGACACGGAACAACTCACGGCCTACACCGACAAGCTCAAGGCAGCGGTCTTGAAGTTGGAAGCTCAGGTACACTGGACGATACTGCTTTCCGTTGGGATTGGTTATCAGTGGAATTCGCAAATTTTGTTTCGGGAACGGCCAAAGGATTACATCGAGACACTTCGCCATGAACGATGTGCGTCAGCTTGGCCGGACCATGCAATGGATTTACACCAAACTACACTCATTAATTAGTACCTATTTGGTACCTTTGTTTATATATTTTTACAGTGGATGGCGAGAAATCGAAGGTGGTCCGCCGAACCTAACGTCACAATAGCAGCCCACTCTGTATCGTTATTATTTTGAAAACAACATATGTACTAAATATGTGAGCAAATGTACCAAATAGGTACTAAATAATGACCGTAGTTTGGCGTAAATCTATAACATGGTCTGGCCAAGCTGACGCATACCTTGAACGGCAACGTGGCTCGGCTATGACACGTTAGGTCCAATATTTAAAACCGAAGAATGACCGTGCGAGTATCGGGATAAAGAGTAGCCTATACCAGATCCAAACTATCTACATAACAAGTTTCATCGCAATTAGTTCAAAGGTTTTTGCGCACAAATCACCTTGTGGTACTATAAAATACTAAAATACTAATATTATCATTAATTCAGGTATCAAACATTCTAATCTAATTATTTCATCCCAGAACACATATCTTACCAGTCAACATGCTGCCATACGGGGCGTGGTAGAGAAACTGATGGACACAGAGTTGTTAGCCAAACAGGCCGACTGGAAGAAAGGTGTTAAGAACATCACAGATATTATTGAAAAGGTATTATGCAGATTTTAATGTCAATTTCCTTTACATTTCTTACATCTATCGAAGCACTTTACACAATAGGTACTGGTAAAAGCTGGTACTGGTATTAACTAATAGCATAGACTAACTATTAAGTAAACTGTGGTGCTGACTTCTAAGCCATAAAATAAAGAAGACCGTTCAAAATGGACCAGCTATGTTCCACAGATATCATATTCGCCTCTTCAATCAATTTGTTACACGAACTTATTTCACCAGATGACGTTACTTGTCTCGAATAAATCCATAAATCTGAATTTGTAAAACCAATAAATGGCTACAGAATTCCACGTATCGGTCCAGAATTTATAAAGAAAATAATTATTTTAACTAATAAGATTTATTGACCGCAAGATGACTTGACTAACTGCCTTACTATTGGTATACCAATTCAGATTTATGAATATTCAAGACAAGTAACGACATCTTGTGGTGTTTTGTGTTAACACTTGACTCCCAAATGTGAAACTTCAACATCCAATATCTTTTAACTTATCAAGAGTAGGACGAAAATACTAACACCATGGCTTTAGTTCGCATAAATCAATTGAATAATCCATGTCTCGTCATGTCAGGTCTTCTTGCGATGGCACATAAAATAAAATTAAGGTACCTCTAACCCCCAGGTAAAATCCCTAAGGAAAAACGCCGATCTTCTTTGTTAATTTTACATTTTGTATACATTTGCTTACTTTAATTCGTTTTGTAGGTAGAAGCGAGTGGGTACAAGAACACTGAGCTGTGGAGGTCGCACTGGGACTGGCAGCTGTACAAGGCTCTAGAATGTCAATATATAAAGACACTGTTGTCTCTGCACAACCATTTCCCTCATGTCAAAGTAGATTTGATACTACGGTAAGTACTAAATAAATGAAGTCCTCTCAAGAGTTTGCTTTCAAGCACTATCCAAAATGTCTATCCTAATTCACATGGTAAAATATTAAACAAAAAACAACATGTGTGGTTCACATTAGGCAAGCGTCTCTTTTTTAGACCACCATCCCCAGACACCATACACCATCCCGTATCATCGTGGTCAAACGAAAAACCACAGAACCGATTGCGTTGAAACTTAGTATGCAGACAGCTGGAGAATTGGATTATCATAAAGGCTATATCCAGATATTTCCACGGGATCAGGACTTACGGGGTCGAAACAGCAGATCCCTGCTTATACGCTATTAAAATGCCATTTGAATATGTTCCAGCGGGCATACAGTGAAGGTGTACCCTACGCTGGAGGAGCTGCGCGTGCAGCACTACCGCCAGCTGCGGCGGCTCGTAGCGCTGCCCGCACACTTCCAGGGGGTGCAGGACAAGCTCACTGACCACTCCATATTCGCTGCTATTGTTGATAAGTAAGTCTAAACTACATTTACAATACAAAATACAAAAAAGGGCGGAGGCGCCATAGCAAGGCATATGTTCCCCATATAACTAGCCGGTTTTCGAAAACGTGACAGTGCCATCGTAAGCGGCATTTTTGCTTTTATCTGCAATGTCTCGGACATGAAGGCTACCCCTGATGCGGGAGTTTCTGACACTGTATTTACATTAATATTTCTCTTTGTGTATTGCTCAAGGCATTTTTACTAGAAATATTTTACAAGGAGAAATGAATCATCAAGAACACTTTAATGACAGGATTCGAACCTGTGCCCCTCGCTTGCCGGGTAGCTGTGGCACACGGGAACCCACGTCATTTGTTGAATTAACGGTTATCCTGTCTCCCTGTTTTGTTTACCGACTGGAATACGTTTGAGACAATCACCTCTTAGTACACTAGTACATAATATCTCAACATCTGCATCTAATCTATTCCAGAAACCAAGTTCATAATTCTGTATATAAACATTTCCAGGCACAGCTGGCTAGGTAACAAAGCGGTGAACCAGCTGGAGGCGGCGCTGTCGTCGCTGGAGCGGACCTGCAAGAGCTGGACGCGGCGCGCCGCGCTCGCCTGCGTCGCGGATCTGGAGGCACTGTGTACGGAACACTTGAAGGAGCCGGCCGATTGGGAGCTCAACTTCAAGGCTTGCAAGGCGTATGGACAAGCTGTGGCTAAGATGACGTTGTAAGTATACGCCTTTTTGTTGAAAGGTTTTATAGAAAAAAAAAACATTTTTAGTGATAGGCATGACAAAACTATCATGAAATTAAATTAATGTTTTTGAGGGAAAATATTACATGAAATTCGAATTAAATAAAATGAAACATTAAAAAATGCAATCGGCCATTGTAATGTATTTACGAAAAGAAGTATAATAATTATTTATTTAAGGATGTCGACAGCTACTAAATGTAGTATATCCGTTGTCTAGTACCCATAGTACAAGCCTAGTGCTTAGTTTGGGGCTAGATTACGCTCTATATTTATTTATTACGGAAGATTTCAAAATCTTTCGTCACGCCTATTCTACTAATGTTATAAACATGCGCTGTTTATTGAGTCTGATCATGAATATTCTTTGTTTTTTTCCAGTGAGGACGAGAAAATAGACTGGATAACCATCGGCACCACAACTCTAAGACGTGAGTTCGAAGCCCAAACCCGCAACCTGTGGGCTTACCTCACGTCTTCGTTGCAAGTCAGCTGCAGAAACGACGCGACCACTATAGAAAGTTTCGTTGCTAACGCCACCGTTATGTTGGAGAACAAAGCGTTGCCTAAGAACGCGAAAGAATTGTCTGAGATTAGTAGCAAACAGCAAGCGTTGCAAGCTATGATGCCTGAGGTATGTTGTTTAAACTGGTATGTTTGTAATAACTCAATTTTAGTAAGGTTTTTACTAGTGATGGGCCGACTGGTCGGTAAGTGTCGACTAATCGGCAAATTGGGCCGACTAGTCGTCAACTAACAAGGCAATAAAATTTAAAGAAATTATTAAATTAGTAGTACATTTAGAAGGTGGTTCGTTACAAAAGCGTTAACAAAATACGTCACAGCCAGATCACCTAAAATGTCACAAATATGCCTCAGCTCTATTTTTTTTTTTCAATTCAATTCATTTATTCACGTTAAGTTTTGGTACAAATAAAAAAGGTTTAGCCGTTGTTTGGAATTTTGCAAGGATCAACTAAAAATTTCGAGGTGCGAATTCTTGCAAAAATACCAACAATCGCCGATTTATGATGAGGCATGTAATTAGCAGCATCTATGTTAATTTCAGATGGAAGCGACAGTAAATGCTTTGAAAAAAAAAGGTTATATGTTGAGGACTTGGGGAGGTGACGCCTCAGTCGATGAAACCGTCAGGGAATGGCAAAAGATTCGCGAACTTATGCTGAGCCAACAGCAGATGTTTGAACATCAGGTAATATTGTAATACAGAAGTTACAGAAACTTAGTTTATCTGTCTCTTTACCAAAAAATTGGGCCATTTAAAAATAAACGTCTTTAAAAATAAGTAAGATGACACTACATTAAATCATTAAAATCGTGTATTGAGTATTGACTTAATAAAACTTTAGTTATTGAATAGGAAACACGATTTTTTAAATATGTATCTCAGTATCTAGAAAGAAACCTTAAAAGTTTAGATTTTGTTTACGTCCTGTGTACAGTAGATAAACGTGAATTTTTCATCTGTTTCCATTTGAGCTCTGTATACTGTTAACTGGCCGAATGTAATGATCATGACTTACAAATCAGCACCGTTTAATGCCGGGCGCTTTGGATGCGTTTTCGTCTGTAATCATTCGTGAGCTAATGTCTGAAGACATACGAACAATCCCGTTCCTTCTAAGTACTACGGAAGCGCGCAAACTGCATACCAGTATGATTAATTAGTATTTACTCTGCGCGCTTTTATAGTATTTGGAAGGATGGGCTTGTTCGTACGTCTCCACACGTTGCTGCACGTATCAAATTCGGACGAAAACGTATTCAAAGTGCGCCTGGCCTAAACCTTATTACAATATTCCAGGCAGAAATCGTAAAATCCGGTCTGAAAGGCGAGTGGGCCAATCTGAACACGGCAGTGGAAGCGTTCCACTCGCGCTGGCTGCAGGCCAAGCCGCGCCTGGAGGGGACGCAAGGCGCCACGTACCGCGAGGTGGCCGACAGATGTTGCTCCG
Organism: Idaea biselata; assembly: GCA_958496205.1. NCBI lineage: Eukaryota > Metazoa > Arthropoda > Insecta > Lepidoptera > Geometridae > Idaea > Idaea biselata. The sequence goes on from OY292396.1 coordinate 6,220,947, forward strand.
TGCTCGACGCGCAAGCTCACTGGACCAAGCTCCGAGCTGAGAGAGATGATTTGATGTAAATACACCCCTCAACTCTATTATACAAGTACGCTGGAATTGGTATACCAATTGTTACAACGCTCAACGCGATTCAAACCGAAAAATGTCTTTAATTTCAATACAACATCGCGAAAACAGAAGAAGAATCTATTGGTATACAATACAAAATGACATTAAATCTTTGTGCCGATTTGATTAGCGCCATGTTGCGCTGTTGTCGCGCGGTTTCTATTGAAAGTGACGGTGGCCGTCCGTGGAACTAATAGTTCCGTGGACGGTCACCATCACTTTCAATAGAAAATACGCAACAACATCGCAATATGGCGCAGATCAAATAGGCACAAAATACAGTGAGCTATGACCTGTCCAGCGACTTGTACCAGGGAGGTCAGTGAAATACACAGATAACATTCTATTACTAGCTGGTCCTTCGTCCTAAGCGGACCCCGGGCGCTCGAGAGAGATGCAACCGGGAACATCGCTCGGATAGTGATGACTAGCTGGGTCCCTTGGTTTCGTCCACGTAAGTTTCGTGCTGGCAGCAACGCAGAAGGTTTCCCGACGGCAACAATTATAAAGTACATGTTAAAGTCTGTTTCTGGTTGAGGGTGTTTTCTATATGTATAAAATAAAGTTTTATGTGAAGTATATGCGTTGTCTAGTACCCTAAATACAAGCCTAGTTGCTTAGTTTGGAGCTAAATTGCTCTGTGAAACATCATGCAATGTTTTTTTTATAAAATCGCGTACTTCTATAAAAAGCTTTTTAGAATTTCGTAGTCAACAAGAAACCCTTATGATTTCGTCATGTCCGTCTGTCTGTCTGGCTGTCTGTCCGCGGCTTAGCTCAGAGACGCTTAGAACTAAGAAGCTGTAACTTGCCATGAGTTTTTATTTTACATTATTTTCCTTATTATTACGTACTCATTATGTTTTTTTCTATATGTATAGTAAAGAATACGAGAAGTTCAACATGAATGTAGAGTTGTCAAACATTTGGCCGGACACTGACACGTTGGTCGACGGCTACGTGAGCCTTTGGACTACGTTCAAGGAATACGACGAAGGTAACTGTCACATGCCACATCGAAGGGGTCTTATGTTTGTAAGACTAGACTCTCTTTTTAGGGTTCTGTACCCAAAGGGTATACAGTTAAAAAAAACTGCATATTTGAGAACCTCCTCCTTTTTTGAAGTCGGTTAAAAACGGGACCCTATTACTGAGACTTCGCTGTCTGACTGTTCGTCTGTCACCAGACTGTATCTCATAAACCGTAATAGCTAGACAGTTGAAATTTTCATAGAAGATGTATTTCGGTAGCCGCTACAACCCCAAATAAAAACAAAATAAAACAAATATTTATGAGGGGCTCCCATACAACAAACATGATTTAGGTAAGTACATAAAAACGCAAAGATACCTCGATGTATTTTTATCACTAGCACCATCTAGTGATGGAGTGTTAGACTTGCGCTTGCAGTAAAATAAATTTTAACGTTTGCGTTGCGTTAACAGATTGGTTGGTCCAGTGTCCATTTTAGGGTTCCGTATTTGGATCCAATTGTGATAGTGGTAAGGAACCCTTCGTACGCGAGTTCAACTCGCACTTTTTTTTAAATTTCTTATAATATTTGTTGAGTTGAGTTAAGTAAAGCTATTTTATGAGAACACCTATGTCAATAGTACCAACTTTTATGAAAACTGAAACTATTTTTCTTTTTTTACTAGAATTCGAGACCATAGCGAATCAAGATTGGATAGTATTCCAGAAGAAACTGCATTTAATTGACGAATTCACAGCGAAATGGAAATCTCGCCTGGAGCCATACACTGTCGTCACCTTGTTCTTACAACAAGAGTTGAATAAATATACGGTAATTCTAAATTAGTATAAGTGCTGGAAATTTATTTTTATCTAGCTACGCCCCGTGGTGTCATTCGCGTAAGTCCCAATTTCGTAGAAATATCTGGATAAAAAATATAAAGCTTGTGTTATTCCAAGTCTCTAGCTATTTATGGGCCAAGTCTCATTGCAATCGGTTCAGTCGTTTTTGCGTGAAAGAGCTTCGAACACACGTACACGGAAACTTTCATCTTTATGATATTATTATAAACTTTCTTTTTTCTAAGCCAGTCTGTCACGTTCTGACGTTTTGGTTCTTTGTCTTCAGGAAGATGTGTTAAATCATACGCTACGATTAAAAAACGAAGTATACTATAATATACCTACCTACTATTTTTTTAATATCAGACTATAAATCTGACGTTTTGGCTCCTTGAATTTGACATTTTTTCTTCAGAGAGATGTGTCAATTTGTAGACTATAATTAAAAATAATAATTAATAAAATTAAAAACTAACTTCAAAAGGGCATAATATAACTTCATCTACTTATCTGTTATGTAATCTGAAGTTGTGCAGTTTTACTCGGTGGGTCCAGATTGTAGTTTGGCTGCCCGACTTCAGATTACATAACAGATAAGTAGATGAGGTTATTTTATGCTTTTTTTAAGTCGGTTTTTATTTTTATTAATTATTTTCTATTTCATCCTTTTAAGTGTACTTTCGACTACTACTAAAAATCAATATAATCGTAGCCATAACTTTATTCATCGAGGAGTTTTCTGATGAGAAGGTGGATTTAGGTGCTTCATTAATCTGTACCTAGTTCTTTAAGAGCCGATTCTATTGGTAGAAGTCCTTAAATTAGTAATTTACTACATTCTGTGATGCTATTCTGCTCATCATTCATAAGATACTCATCAGATCATTACCAAGATTTTATGGGACCAACTCGGGACTCCCACCTTCCAAAAAAAAAAGCATTATCGAATCGGACTTCATTTGTCGGAGTACGGCGCGGACATATCCACATACATACAAACAATATACGGGTCGAATTGAGAACCTCCTCCTTTTTTCGAAGTCGGTTAAAAATGAAGTATAGGTAAACTGTGATTACACTTACGTAATATTCCTACAGGATCTAACATCGATATTGAAGTACGTCCGGGGCACGGAGTTCACGGAGCGGCATTGGGGAGAAGTGTGCGGCTTGCTCGCCATCGACTACAGGAAACCTGACACGTTGCAAGTTAAGGACCTGTTGGGGGCTGCCGATAATATTAAACTGCATATTAAAACTTTACAAGTAAGCGTTTTATTTGCACTGACTTACGTAAAAAATCCGGACAAAGTGCGAACGAACTCGCGCATGATATTACTGTGCCATGGTCACAAAAAAACCACGTTTGTTCTGTAGGAGCCCTACTTAAGTTTTATTTTAGTCCCGTTTTTACCCTTTACGTAAGGAACCCTAATTAAAAATCGTGCGCGTAATCTTGGCTAGTCTATGCAATAGATTTACGCCAAACTTTGCTCATTATTTAGTACTATTTGGTACCTTTGTACATATATTTAGTACCTAAGTGGTTTCGAAAATATTAACGATACAAAAGCCATTCTGATGTCAGATTGGGCGGATCACCTTCGATCTCTCTCCATCCACTGTTACATGCTCCAGATATTAACAAGTTTGTAGTTAACTTCGGGGGTGCCATTATACACATAGATATCTTTTTTCCATGTGGATAATGACACCTATGACATGTGGACATAATTATTATCCCATGACATGTGGATAATGTGGGGGTTTTATTCATGTGAATGACTAAACTAAGCTAGTCTTTCAAGTAAGTCTCCTTTTTCTCCTGATTTCTGTGTTGTTGCGCTATACTATCTGTTACTTCAAATTCAATAACTTACATACTTCGATCATAAATAAACTATAGATACACGGTCCCATACAAAATCGAAATCAAAAATTAGCACTACTTCAACGCTTACTTATACGAACATAGTACAGTTTAATGTAAACCTTAATCACTGGGCAATAAGGTTGTAAAACACTTAATGTAATAATGCACTGCAGACAGCGATATGCCTTGTTTCGCTGTAACCGGCTGAAATATGCCTTGTTTTGACGGCTCCATTTCTAGAGCGGCGACCGTGCATCTATGTAGGTTATATATGATCGAAGCTTACATAGGTACCTCTTGAGTTTATCATGTAACATCGCTGTTTGTTCTCAGAGGATCAAGTAATGCAAACGTTATATGCGAAAATGTGTAAATGGTGTTTAGTTTTTAACTTCTTATTATTTAGATTTTAATCACTGTATGTTTCCAAATAAAATACGTAAAGATTAAAATTAAAATCAATATGTTTCGTGTGTTAGAAAATCAGTGCATCAGCATCAAGCGAGTCCGCGGTGCGCGGCGCGCTGGCCGAACTGCAGCTGTGGTTCGCGGGCGCGCGGCTCGCGCTGCTCTACCACCGCGACAAGGCGCAGCGGCAGACGCCCATCGTGACCGACTTCACAGATATACTGAACAAGGTTAGCTGCACGCTTCTTGTCATCGTGTAGTGCAGCTGTGGCTCGCGGGCGCGCGGCTCGCGCTGCTCTACCACCGCGACAAGGCGCAGCGGCAGACGCCCATCGTGACCGACTTCACAGATATACTGAACAAGGTTAGCTGCACGCTTCTTGTCATCGTGTAGTGCAGCTGTGGCTCGCGGGCGCGCGGCTCGCGCTGCTCTACCACCGCGACAAGGCGCAGCGGCAGACGCCCATCGTGACCGACTTCACAGATATACTGAACAAGGTTAGCTGCACGCTTCTTGTCATCGTGTAGTGCAGCTGTGGCTCGCGGGCGCGCGGCTCGCGCTGCTCTACCACTGCGACAAGGCGCAGCGGCAGACGCCCATCGTGACCGACTTCACAGATATACTGAACAAGGTTAGCTGCACGCTTCTTGTCATCGTGTAGTGCAGCTGTGGCTCGCGGGCGCGCGGCTCGCGCTGCTCTACCACCGCGACAAGGCGCAGCGGCAGACGCCCATCGTGACCGACTTCACAGATATACTGAACAAGGTTAGCTGCACGCTTCTTGTCATCGTGTAGTGCAGCTGTGGCTCGCGGGCGCGCGGCTCGCGCTGCTCTACCACCGCGACAAGGCGCAGCGGCAGACGCCCATCGTGACCGACTTCACAGATATACTGAACAAGGTTAGCTGCACGCTTCTTGTCATCGTGTAGTGCAGCTGTGGCTCGCGGGCGCGCGGCTCGCGCTGCTCTACCACTGCGACAAGGCGCAGCGGCAGACGCCCATCGTGACCGACTTCACAGATATACTGAACAAGGTTAGCTGCACGCTTCTTGTCATCGTGTAGTGCAGCTGTGGCTCGCGGGCGCGCGGCTCGCGCTGCTCTACCACCGCGACAAGGCGCAGCGGCAGACGCCCATCGTGACCGACTTCACAGATATACTGAACAAGGTTAGCTGCACGCTTCTTGTCATCGTGTAGTGCAGCTGTGGCTCGCGGGCGCGCGGCTCGCGCTGCTCTACCACCGCGACAAGGCGCAGCGGCAGACGCCCATCGTGACCGACTTCACAGATATACTGAACAAGGTTAGCTGCACGCTTCTTGTCATCGTGTAGTGCAGCTGTGGCTCGCGGGCGCGCGGCTCGCGCTGCTCTACCACCGCGACAAGGCGCAGCGGCAGACGCCCATCGTGACCGACTTCACAGATATACTGAACAAGGTTAGCTGCACGCTTCTTGTCATCGTGTAGTGCAGCTGTGGCTTGCGGGCGCGCGGCTCGCGCTGCTCTACCACTGCGACAAGGCGCAGCGGCAGACGCCCATCGTGACCGACTTCACAGATATACTGAACAAGGTTAGCTGCACGCTTCTTGTCATCGTGTAGTGCAGCTGTGGCTCGCGGGCGCGCGGCTCGCGCTGCTCTACCACCGCGACAAGGCGCAGCGGCAGACGCCCATCGTGACCGACTTCACAGATATACTGAACAAGGTTAGCTGCACGCTTCTTGTCATCGTGTAGTGCAGCTGTGGCTTGCGGGCGCGCGGCTCGCGCTGCTCTACCACTGCGACAAGGCGCAGCGGCAGACGCCCATCGTGACCGACTTCACAGATATACTGAACAAGGTTAGCTGCACGCTTCTTGTCATCGTGTAGTGCAGCTGTGGCTCGCGGGCGCGCGGCTCGCGCTGCTCTACCACCGCTCAAAAAGGTTGCATACACACTTTTTAAACTTACACTAGCGCTATCCCTGTCACACTATTGTGTTATGTATAGTACATAACACATAACATTATGTATAGACCTTAGGATCGCGAGATCTCGGTCACGAGTATTCGTTTTATTTTGTTTTTCAAAATTGGTTTAGTCATCTAGAAGGCTACCTAGCTAACTATAGTGTCTTCTGCAGATCGAGGAGAAGCAGTGGGTGGTATCGTCGCTGGGCGCGGGCGCGGGCGCGGACGTGGCGGCGTCGTGGGAGCCGCGCCTGCGCAGCGCGCGCCGCCTCGTGCGCGCCACGCATCACGCGCAGCGAAGGTAACCATCTTTTACCTTTTTACACCTTCAGGCCTCTGCTGGGGAGAGTGGCCCGGGATGTGGGGGTTGACCAATGCCCACCCCTGAATTCCACTAAACCCCTCGGTGCTCAGTGGTCCGCATTTGCCGTTGGAATTTCTTTCGGAGTATTATCGCCGCTCTAGCAGCAGTGAAGGTAACCACATCATACTATAGTTGATACTCTACTACTAAAAGAGTATCTAGGCGCTAGCTGGCTGGAATTTGAATCGTTTCTTTATAATCATATCTACGTACTAGCTGCGCCCTGCGATTTTATCAACATAAGTCCCGCGGAAATATTGGTAGAAAAAACTATGTTATTTCAAAAATCCTGCCATATTTCATACAAACTTTCACGTTTATAATGTAAGGGTTTTATAAAAAACCTGAATGTATTGTTTAGAATTTTTATGCTGTTTTATCTCTAATACCCAATCACCGTTTGCGTTTGTTTGTTAGAATTTTTCTAATAATTTAGATAAAAAAATACACTATTTATCGTATTTTTTACTATCGTAATGGTTCTCTAGAAGTTTCGACCAAATCACCGAACGCCGCCTATTATTCAAGTTCAAAACAACAGCAGGCGTTGAAACATTTGGCGCACACGTGTGTCTGTTATCTCTGTGACCGCCCTCAAGTTAGATCATCATTATAGACCATTTAGTCGGTTACGGTTTCCTAGCCATTGGTTTGCAGCGTACTTGCAGCTATACAGTAAGCCAATAGTAGATCATTGTGGAAATTGATCATTTTTTTTACTGGCCTGTATTTTTTTTTAAATGATAGGGGTACAACTCACTAATGAGTACTCGACTTTAGATCACATGTTACCTACCATCTGGTGAGATAAAGGTCAAAAGCTTTAGTCTACTTTGAACTGGACTGACTGATGGATCAACACCAAACCACTTATAGTAGATAGCTGATATTTGGAGAGCGTGTTCTTTATACGATTTAGGCATCCAATTAGATATGGTTTTTCGGAATTCCACCCCCATAGTGGTGAAAAGGGGTGGCAAAGTTTGTATGAAACACGAAGAGTTTGCATACGTACCTATAGATTTATTTGGAGTTTCCTATCTAGCCTTTGCTAGAAATAAGTCGCAGGACCAGACATTTAAAATAGCATGGATCAATTTAAGAGGGGACTACTTCTCGCACAGCCAATTTTACTTAGTTTTCTCTAGAGAAAAGTAAGTAAAATAAATAGAACTAGAAAAGAAGTAGTAGTCTAGACTACTACTTCTTAAAATAGTTTAAGAATAATTTACAACCAAGAACTTCACAGCGCGAGTGAAACCGCGAGAAAAAGCTAGTAATATTTTATTAGAGATACAGGGGAATTCCCCTATGTGCACAGACGCACTAAAACGATATTTAATTCTACAAGACAGTATTCTACCTAGGCTGGAATGTATCATATTACTTTTAACAATCGCCTGAATAAGACAAAGGTACCTACTTACCTAATAGTAGTTTAAACCTAATATTGGTCATTTAAATACATGAGGATATAGATGTATGTTTAATAACTTAATCGAAACATATTATAGTATTGTCCATCCCACAATGCTGCAAAGTTTGGTGACGCATTCATCGTGCGCGCAGTCGGTCTTTGGAATGCCCTTCCTCATCCCATTCGTGCTAGCAAAACTCTGGATACATTTAAATCCAAAGTAAAAGAACACTATTTGTCTATATAAATGTACAGATTTCGGTATTTATGTATTTGTTGTATTTGTATGTATAATATATTTTATATATAGTCATTTAAAGGTATTATTATTATTAGGTATTTAAGTAGGTATATATATTTCTTATTTATGTATTTAAGTAAATATAAGTATTAGTATCAATGTTGTATTTATTATAGAATTATAAGATTCATATTTTATTAACTTGTTTAATTATGCAATTATTTTACATTCACACACCAATTGCCTGCCCATCTATCGCCTTTTCTATGCCCCAAGGTTTGCTGGAAGAGAACTCTTTTTAGGGTTAAGCTCGCCTATGTACATGAATTCTCCTTATTTTATGTCTGTATGATTTGTGGTGTGTACATTAAAGAATAAAGAATAAAGAGTATTACCTACCTACTTCTCCTTTTCTTCTGATCCAAGCGATGTTCCCGGATGCATCCTTCACGGGAGCCCGGGTCCGCTAAATCCCATTTTTTAATTTTATTTGGAATCGGCGCAGTAGGTAAGTCATCGTCATCATTTTGCAGATAGATTTGGAAATATTTTTACGGCCGGCCGCCTGCCTGAGACCAACCCGCCCAGGGACCAAGCAGTTTATCCTCCACAGCGCGGGCAGGACTTAAGGTTTGCTAGTCTCTCTCAGATCCCTTAGTGGCCTTAACGACATCCACGGGAAGAGATGGGGTAACTCTATTCTATGCCGGGGCTACACGGCTCTAGTTACCTACCTACTAACTTCTTGTAAAAACTTACACATTCCCTAGATAAGATAAAACAAGTTGATAGTCTTAAATTTACATCAGGTCATTCTCCTCATAATAATACGGATAAACAAAAACCGTCATTGTTAATCTATGAAAGCAGCAGTCTATACAGCGATGCCGGAAACCTTATCTACGACTAGCAACGCGCTTCGGTTACACCTGCGTAAATCGCGATCCCGTGGGAATATCATGATAAAAGTAACTATGTGTTAATCCAGATCTCCTGCTATCTGCATAGCAATTTTCATCGCAATCGGTTAAGTAGCTTTTGTGTGAAAGCGTAACAAAAGTCACATACATACATACACATACACACTTATAAATACATACTTGCAAACTTTCGAGTTTATAATATTACTAGTAAGTAGGATATACACATTTTCTGTTTCAATTTCCTTTTTATTTTACTATTATTATTAAGGTGAAAGTTTCTGTGTACCTTGGTTTGTTGCTCCTTTACACAAAAACCGATTGCGATGAATCTATAGTTTTTTAAACTTACACGATTTCCGTCCATCATTATTATTAGACACGGGTCTAATAATAATAATGAAGACACCGACGAGAAGTCTTCTCGGGACCACGGCCGGTATAACCCGTTTGCCGAAACGTCGAATTACAATTATTATCTATAACGCGATCTAGACCCGGGTCTAATAATAATGATGAATCTATCGTTATGTAGATAGTGATAGACTTGAGCAGGTAAAACTGCGGAGTGCTGCTAGTAGTTGCATATAGCATCTACTTTAAATATTCATTGCTAATAGAATTTACGTGCTTTTGCATGATTACTAACATGTTATTTGCATTATCAACCTCTATGGAGGGCGTTGAAAAATAATCATTTATGATCATATCTACATATTAGCTGCTCGCTGCGGTTACACCCGCGTAGGTTCCGCGAAAAGAATAGAATAAAAGTTTAAAGATAAAAAAAACTATAACATGGCTAACGTAAAAAAGGGCCAAAAATGAGCGAAACAAAAAAAATGAAATCCAAAAATGCATTGGTACAAAAATGGTCAAGGTAGAGACATGGTCATACATTCTTCCTCACAAACTGTCGCGTTTATAATATTTTTAGGATAGTATTTTATTGGTTTACAAAACATCTGTCAAACTGAATTAGGAATAAGTAATATGATCGTTGAAGGGGCGTAGCACGCCCCTTTTTGTTGATGTTGAAATAATGCAATAATACTTCAGTCATAAATAATTTGTCAAAGGAACAATACATGGACCATGTCCAAATTAATCCGGTTTGTTTTCCTAACGATTTTGTTTGTGAAAAATGACTGTGAAGTGTATCAAGATAGAGCAAAAATTAAGACTGTCGATGGAGATCTTGTAATCGAACCTGCTTTTAATAAAAATATCTACTTGCGCTCTAACGGGCCGAAATCTAGTGTGTTCGTGGATCAAACGAATATACTGAACATCAAACCTAAACCTACAGATGTCAGCGGCATTGTTACTAATGACAATACCGATGTAGCAAATATACTTAAAACACAAGAAAATATACTTAAAAGATTAAAAACTGCAGAAAATATATTAAGTGAAGTACCGTCTTCACTTTCTTTAAATATAACATTGATTTGGATGAAGCTACAAAGTATCCGAAGACAACTAAGTAGTTTAAATGGCATTATTAGTAATTATGGTACTGATTACTGTCGATCCCGCCCCTGTCTAAATGGCGGTACTTGCTTGGGATTGTTTGCGAGTTTTAGCTGCATTTGCCCGCCTAACTGGGAAGGAATTAATTGTGGAGACGACGTCGACGAGTGTCGTAATTTTGCCGGAACTGAACTTGGATGCCAAAATGGAGCAACTTGTATTAATAAACCCGGCTCATATGAATGCCTATGTAGACCTTCTTGGTATGGTCTACACTGTACAAGAAAAGCAAAAGATTGTATGGGAGGTAATTTTGAGATGTGCGGCCACGGAACTTGTTTATCAGTGACGACTGGGGATGGTATTGCTTGCATTTGTGATCAAGGTTGGACCACCAATGGAACCGGTGTAGCTTGTCTAACAGATATTAACGAATGCGAATCAAAGTATGGTCCCCGATGCTCAGTAAACCCCAGAGTAGAATGCGTCAATCTCCCTGGTTCGTTCAGTTGTGGGCCTTGTCCTTCAGGATATGAAGGTGATGGTTACACTTGTTCCGACATCGATGAATGTACAACTATACCGAATGGTGGATGCAGTTCTTTGGTATCTTGCCATAATACAATTGGATCACGAATATGCGGCCCCTGCCCTCCGGGTTACCAAGGAGATGGAATAACTTGTACTTTTAGAGGATCTTGTAATATTAACCATGGTGGTTGCCATCCATCAGCACAATGTGTAGAAAATAACGCATATGGTGGCCAAACGATTCAGTGTTTCTGCCCAGTGGGTATGATAGGAGACGGATTAGGATTTAGTGGATGTTATGTTTTAACCAACAATAATATTACCCTAGGATGTGAAAATAATCCATGTGGAGCTCACGGACGATGTCATCTACTTAGATCGGGCTACACTTGCATATGTCTACCTGGCTACGGTGGCGCTCACTGTGACACGCCTTCGAATGCATGTACAAACAACCCGTGTCACAACGGTGGAATATGTCGAACAGATAGCAACTTACTACGCGGTTACAGATGTGAGTGCACTTCTCAATATTCTGGACCTTTATGCCAAGTTTTATCGAAGACTTGTGGAGGCGTATTGGATCATGAAGAAGGTAGCATTTTGTATCCATCATCTAATACATCATACAGTCATAATTCTAAATGCGCGTGGGTCATTCATACTGTTCCTGGTAAGGTCATAAATGTTACATTCAGCAGATTTAACCTGGAAAATCAATCCGATTGTTTATACGATTTCCTTCAAATCCATGATGGTCGTAGTTCAGCTAACCAACTGATAGGTAGATTTTGTGGTAATACATTTCCAAAGAATGGCAATATAATTTCAAGTAATAACAATCTATATCTTTGGTTTAGATCAGATAACACTGTAGCAAAAGACGGTTTTGCGTTACATTGGACTACTATCGATCCTGTTTGTGGGGGTGAGCTGGATGCTTCAAGTCATGGCCATATTAGTTCACCTGGTTCACCCGGCAAGTATCCACCTAACCGTGACTGTTTTTGGCATTTGACTACCACCTATGGTAAAAGAATACAACTACATTTTTATGGTCTTGACATAGAAACACATCCTAACTGTAGTTTTGATTATTTAGAGATTTATGACGGTATGCACAATACTGATCCACTGCTAAATAAGTACTGTAACTCAACGCAACCAGCACCTGTTGAATCAGCTAGTTCGAATATGATGATACATTTTCATTCTGACGAATACGGATCGGGTAATGGTTTTCAAATCTCTTACGCTCCAATTGATGGAGTGCCTGGATGTGGAGGCTACTTTACGTCTAATGTGGGAGAAATTAACTCACCTTCCTATAATGGGAGCTATTTGACTAATCTTTTATGTGAGTACAAAATAAAAACAGATCCTGATACAAAAATCCGCATTGATTTTAAAAATTTCAAACTTGAAAATTCGTTTAAATGTAGATTTGACTATCTGAAGATATATGATGGCCCTAATAGTGAGGCACCCTTAGTAGGTAAATTTTGTGGAAGCGAAGCTTATCCCAAATATTATATTTCATCTTCAAATTACCTTTTCCTTAGATTTAAAACAGATGTTACACTATCATCGGAAGGTTTTAAAATCATGTATCAAGCAAACTGTCTAAAGTCTATACATGGAGACAGTGGAATTATAAAATCTCCGGGATATCCGTTTAGCTACCCAGAAAATAAAGTATGTGAATACATTATAAGTACTACTCCAGGTAAAGCAATCGAACTAACATTCCAAGACTTTGATATTGAAGATAATAGACATTATGATTGCGCATATGATTATGTTGAAATTAAAGATGGCCCAGATGCTAATTCCACTCTGTTAGGTAGGTACTGTGGTGGCGCGAATCACATTCCACCCACTGCAACATCGACACATAATTACTTGTACGTAAAGTTCAATTCTGATATTAGCATATCTGGCACTGGCTTTTATGCAAATTATACAACTGTTGACACAGAGTGTGGTGGTATATTTAGAAAAACTACGGGTCTTATTAATTATCCAAAGGATGCTTCAGATGTCTACGAAAACGACCAATCATGTACTTGGATACTCTTAGCCCCAGAGGGAATGCATATAAAATTAACTTGGAACCGTTTTGACATTGAAAGAACACCTTCTTGCAACAGTGACTACTTGGAATTACTTGAGTTAGACGAAGACAATGTTAGCAGTAGCATGGGTAAATTTTGTGGAACCAAATCACCACCAGCATTAACTTCGTCAAGTAATCGTATCCTAATAAAGTTCACTTCTGATTCCAGTGTACGTTCCTCTGGATTTTCACTATCATATACTTATCTAGATGAGAAATCTCATTGCGGTGGTACATTCTTTAAAACACACGGTTTTATATATTCTCCAGGATGGCCTAACAGATATGAGGTCAATCGAGACTGCACGTGGGCTATTATAGCGCCTGTTGGTCAACAAATAAGAGTTAATATTTCCCAATTTGATTTAGAGAGGCCAATACGCAATAAGTGTAACAATGGTGATTATTTGGAATTTAGAAATGGCGGGACACAAACTGCACCACTAATCGGTCAATACTGTGGAAAATTCAATACGAGAATAATACGAACTATAGGCAATAGTTTGTTCATTCATTTTCATTCAGATTATTATCTGACAGGTAGTGGTTTTAGACTAGAGTGGGAAGGGAGTATCGTTGGTTGTGGTGGCACCTTGACTAGTTCCTCTGGTTCCTTATCTTCACCAAATTATCCGGAAAATTATAACGAAAATTCAGAATGTTTCTATAAAATTGTAACGAACGCTGGTTCGCGAATAAAACTCTCATTTACTGATTTAGAATTAGAACGGACTAATAACTGTAGAGATGATTATGTAGAAATTTATGATGGCAGGGATTATAATGCAAACAGTTTAGGAAAATATTGTTTCATGTCTCCTGAGTTAAATAACATTGAAACCACTTCAAATTACGCATTCATAAAGTTCAGATCTGATTTTTATAATGAAAAGAAAGGGTTTTTGTTAAATTACTTTACAATTTGTAACACCAACGTAACTGGTCGATATGGAGTGATAGAGAGCCCAGATTTTCCAAATAATTATCCTTTATACCTTAATTGCCAGTGGAATATCGTTGTTCCAAAAGGAAACAAAATAAACATCACGTTTACCAATTTTGATATTTTTAAAATTAGTTACTATCGAAGTTGGTGGCACAGTTACAGAAGAACTAGAGATCAAGGAGCATGTGACCAAGATTATTTGCAATGGAAAGATTCAACTGAACACGACTTTTCAAAAAAGACATGTGGCACTGATATTCCAACAATGATAACAAGTAAAAGTAACTTAGTTCAAATTAAATTTACGTCTTCAGGTATAGGTTCTAGGAGTGGTTTTCATTTAGAATGGGTAAACTATGGATGTGGTGGTCATATACAAAAACCTTCCGGAACAATATCTGTAGATGATCTTGCTTCGTCAGATGAAATTGAATGCGAATGGCTCATTGAATCTTCAATCGGAAAAAGTGTCGGCTTAGTTATTACAAATCTGTTTATGTCTGTTTCTGAAAATTGCAGTACAGATGCTTTAGAAATGTATAACGGCCAAGATATAACGTCCCCGCTACTATCAAGGGTATGTAGCAAACACTCGCAACCAATAGTTATTAGAAGTACAGCTAATTTTATGTTTATTAGATTTATTAAACGTTCCTCGCTCAAAGGAGCATCCTTCATTTCAACGTTCAATTCACTTCCAGCGACATGTGGCGGTGTGATACACTCACCGTCAGGTTTTATTTATTCGAAAAATTACCCAAAAAATTATGATGAAAATTTAGATTGTAATTGGATGTTAACTGTTCCTGTACATCATAAAATTATTCTGAACTTTATTGACTTCGATCTGTATTCGTACGAGGGGAGCGATAATTGCGGTGACTCCATAAGAATATTTGACCGTTTTTCGCCTTCATCAAATTACACCTACCGCATCTGTCCTCAAGCTAATGTTACTAGCAGCATTACAACAAAACGAAATATGGCTTTGATTCAATTTACAACAGACAGTTTTGGAAATGCTAAAGGTTTCAAGATGTCCTTCAAAGCGACTTGCGGTGAAGAAATCACTGCTGCTTATGACGGAATAATATCGAAAGCTAAATATGCTAGTGATACGAATACCAGTTGTGTTTGGACAATTATGGCCGAAAATCTAGATCAAAAGATATCTTTGACCATTACTCATTTACATTTACCGAAACCTTATAATGCAATAGCAAGCAATCGTAGTTGCCAATCATCATACTTACGAATCTATGATGGCAATGACATGAATGCACCCATTATTGATGAGTATTGTGGAAGCAAAGCTCCTCCCATGATGATTAGCCGAGGAAGTGCTGTCACTGTTGTGTTCGATTCGTATGATAAAAAATTCTTAGGTCAGTTCTCTGCTCATTATTCAACATTAAGCACGGCTTGCGGAGGGGCATTATCGTCAGAAGAAGGTTCCATAGTGTCGCCGAATTATCCACGAGCATATCCAGCAGGTGTCGATTGCGAATGGACTTTAGCTACATCACCAGGTAATCGTGCATATATTACATTCGAACAATTCAATTTAGAAAATTCAGAAAGATGCAACGAAGATTATTTAGAGATTCGCAAAAATAACGGCGCCGGTGAGTTACTAGGTGTTTACTGTGGTAATGATATACCAGTTAATACTACAGCCGGTGAAAAACTTTACATCAAGTTCCACAGTAACAACGAAAATAGCGGTCAAGGATTCTTATTGCATTATGGATTTTTACACGGTAACGATATAGTAGACTTAGACAGAGGCGAAATAGCATCGCCATTGTACCCCCATATGTATCACGGTGTTGGGGAATATTCATGGCGTATTTTTACTAATGGTGCATCTTCTATAACTCTGACAGTTGACGTTTTTGAAATACACTCCTATACTGAAACTTGCTTGAGCAAATTAACTTTTTATGATGGGTATGATGATACTGCGCCACTGTTAACCGAAATGTGTGGAATTCTAACTGGACAGAGAAGAGAACTGAGGTCTTCTTCTAATGTAATATATATTAAGTTGATCATGGATGAATCCAATTCAGGTGCCCTGTTTCACATTGGTTGGTTTAAATCCGACAAATCACACAACGAAGAAGAATCAGAAAAGAAGATTAACTGCGGATTTAATGACACTTTGTTGATTTTACCTGGAAATTCATCAATTATTAAAACACCAAATTACCCACAAGAATACGATGCCGATTCTAATTGTGAGTGGATACTTAAATGTACTAAAGGAAGACATTTAAGTGTTCATTTTCTGGCTTTTGACATAGAAGAGACCAGTAATTGTTTTGCAGATCAAGTTAGTATTTATTCCTCTGAAACATCGAGTATATGGAAACCATTAGTTGAAAAAGTTTGTGTATTTGACCGAGTAAAGGAAATTTTTAACGCTTCAACTTACTTAAAAGTTAATTTTAAAGCTGATTCTTCCGTAACAAGAAAAGGATTTAAAGCAATAGTTAAGTCTGAATGTGGAGGGATAATCACTGATTTATCCGGAGAAGTAGGGCCTACGTGGGACGATCAAAGTGACCATGTGCCGTGGAATAGATTAAAATGTGACTGGACTATAACAGTCCGTCCAGGAAGGATTGTAAAATTACAGTTTATTCATTTCAACATTACTAATAAAGAAGATAAATGTTTGAGTTATGTTATTCTCCGTAATGGAGATTCTGTTGAATCTCCATTACTATCGAGTGGCAAGTATTGCGGATATTCTCATGAAATACGAGATGGGATAACGACATCCAGCAATTCGTTTCATATATCCTTCTTTTCAAATATGTCCCCCAATGCATTCCAGACATTTAAAATTCGATATGAAGAGGAAAATATTGAGTGCGGTGCCACATCTGTCCTAGATGCGGACCATAGTTGGGAGGTTATAAGTTCACCTAATTACCCTGATCTACCTGTTCCATTTTCAGAATGCATTTGGAAATTTAGTGGTCCTCCTGGAGAAATACTTCGGATTGACTTCATAGATAGATTCGATTTAGATTTTACATCAGATTGTGGAGCGGAAGTAGTTGAAATCAGAGATGGCTCCTCAGGCTTAGCTCCACTCAAAGGCGCGTATTGTGGGGAAAAACCATCAACTATTAAAAATACTGGAAATACTATGTATATTCGTTATGTGACACAATTATCTATTCCTCGAAATGGTTTTAAAGCCAATATTTCCATTGATGTTTGCGGTGGTACTATAATCGCTGAAAGTGGTGAAATAACTTCACCTGGTTATCCTCACAAATACACATTGTCCTACCCCTCTGTTTGCGAATGGCGTATAAAAGGTAAACCTTCCCATATCCTTACCATCGTGCCCAAAGATGTAGAACTACCTGAATCTGAATCACCATGTTCGACTAAACTTACCATTGAAGAACCAATTCCTGGAAATAATTCCGTTGCACTTTTAAAGACGTATTGTAGAAATGACGATGACCTAGATATGGGGTCTGTTCAAGCTTTCGGAAATGAAATAATAATTAAATTTTACGTGGGAAAACCAAGTGATTGGTCTAGAGGTGGAGAAGATCGTGGATTTCGATTTATTTTTAATTCAACTAAACCCTCATGTGGTGGTGAGATAACTACAGCTGAAGGATTTCTAACAACTCCTAATTATCCAATGGAAACCACCCTTAGATTTTGTCAATGGGTTATAAAAGTTCCGAATAAGTCTAGAAGAATAAAACTTGAACTTTTAGACGTTGACATTGGAAAACAAGAGATCTATATAGCCAATGACGGTAGCTTTATGTCTATTATCTATTCAACTATTAGAGCTAACGGTTCTTTATCTAACCGAACATACGAGTCTTCTGGTTCCAAAATATCCATGTTCATTTTGTTGAAACACTTATCGACGAGTTATAAATTCAAGGCTAAATTTAGTTCGGATGAAGAATCCTATTGCGGTGGTGAATTATCTGGTTTAAATGGAGAATTAGTATCTCCTGTTATTGACTCGTCATTATTTTGTGAGTGGCTCTATAATAATAATGTAGACAATACAGATGAAATACAATATAAAAGTATTCTAGTTACGGTGAAAATGAATTCGTCCATCACAAACACTCGTTGTAGAATAAATGATCCCAAATTGAGTATAATTTCTACATACGATAAAGAGAGAATTATATTTCCTTTCACACGTGCTCTTTGTACCACTTCTGAAGTATCATATAGGGTACCATCAAGATCATTTAGTTTAAAATATAGTAAAAAAAACACAGATTTGTTCGATTTCAATTTAAAATGGAAATCACAGCCCTGCGGCGGAATAATTGAAGTTGGAGATGAATTCGTAAATGTTTTAAACGTTACAAATTCGTTCAATGAAACATTAGACTGTGCATGGATTGTTCGAGTTCCTTATGGAAATAGAGTAGATATTAAAATAGAAGGACAATTTGATTACAACTGCGATGACGAATTCATTAGTATTAAACAAGGATTGTCTCAATACGCAGTAAACACTGGCACATATTGTAAAACTAACACGTTAGAACATCCCTTGAAAGTAAACTACAGATACATTTACGTAGAATATCATTCAAAACCCAAAAGTACAAATAGCTTAAAACTTATCGTAAATAATGATAAAAGTCAATGCGGCGGTGAACTTTCTAAGTACAGACCTTTATTTGAATCTCCAAACTATCCTAAAAATTATGATCCTTATTTGGAATGCGTTTGGACTATAACTACAAGCTTAGGAAACAGAATATCTTTACATTTTGTCGACAGATTTGTAATAGAAGATACACCAAACTGTACCAAAGATGCTGTTATTCTTTACGATTGGAAAGATGATGCTTTCAATGAAATTGGTAGGTTATGTGGTCGTAATATACCGATTCCGTATAATTCAACCTCAAATAAAATGAAAATAATTTTACGAACAGATGAGAGTACAAACATGGAGGGTTTTAAAGCTATTTGGAATCCATTTTGTGGTGGTAACTACATAGCTACGACAAAACAGCAGTTTTTGTATAGTCCTGGTTATCCTAGTGATTACTCTGGCGTGTCAAATTGTACTTATACAATTTTAGCTCCGAGTGGTGAAAATCTTTACATAAAATTCCATGAATTCAGCTTAGAAGGAAAACGACCAGAATGTGAATATGACAATTTAACTATTTCTTCCAATAGCGATTATAGATATCTCTACGAAGTATATTGTGGAACTGATATACCCCAACCTATCATTAATTTTGATAAAGTTGTAATAACGTTTAAATCAGATCGTTTTGTTCAGCGAAAAGGATTTAAATTATCGTTTGAAATATATTCATGTAATAGAGAGGTAAAGGAACCAACTATAATTACATCTAGTACTGGTGATCATTATGACGATAATAGCAACTGTACTTGGAAAATAGAAGCTCCGGCAGACAAAATAATAGTCTTCAAATTCTTATACATCGACATGGAATCGCATTACGACTGTTACAATGACTTTGTGGCGGTTTACAAAGATCTACTAATTGACGATGATAAAAGATTAGCACTTCTGTGCGGCCATGTTAACTCTACCTCTGTTGTCAGCACCAAAAGTAACAAAGCTTTGCTACACTTTAAGTCTGATTCCAGTTATAATTTCAGAGGATTCAAAGTTCAAGTTTTATTCAGCTATTCGGAGTCGGTTGGATGCGGTGGAACTATCGACATGACCTCGTTGACAACAAAAAACATAAAAAGCTTTATCTTAAAAGATAAAGTTGTATATGAAAATTATCTAGACTGTCTCTGGACAATATTATCTGCCCAAGATACCGTTATAAAACTTGAATTTACATCCTTCCACATATCACCTTGTCGAAATGTAAACCAGACGGCTTTAGGCTATAGTAATTGTAGTTGCGATGTTGTTGAAGTAAGAGATGGTTTAAACCCTGACGGTATAAACATCGGTACTTATTGCGGCCACAACTTACCACCTCCACTAATTTCTTCGACTAACTCAATGAGTATCAGACTTTCCACTGACGGTGAAATTGTTAGTTCAGGATTTGAGGCAAAGCTAACCGCACGTCAGTCCCTCTGTGGTCGCTCTCATTTTACAGTGTCAGATAAAGCTGTGCATGTTAAGTCACCTGGGTTTGCTAATAATCAATTACCAGAAGGTTTACATTGTAACTATTATTTTGACGCTAGTGATCGTCCATATTCGCAGATACGTATTTCTTTCGTCAGTATGGATTTGCATCCAGGATTAGATGATAAATCGAATAAGTGTGATAGAGATAAGATAGTTATAAGACAAAATGCAGCTTTTCATAACACTTCGTTTGATAGAAATTTCATCAAAAGCTATAACACAGATTCCTTTTTCTCTAATAACTTACTTTATTACGACGAAACGCCTCTCCCTCGTGCTGTCGAAATTTGTGGATCTAAGAAACCTGCTGATTTATATGCTACTGGAAGTTTTGCTGTGACATTAATAACTTCGACGGAACTAGATTCACGTCATAAAGGTTTTGAAGTTGAGATTTCTTATGCCGGTTTCTGTGGGCGAAATTATAGTGATACTTATGGGAAAATACAATCACTGTACCCGGGTAATTATGAGGAGATTCCTACGAGCGGTGATTGTTTCACACTTATTACTGCGCCCGAAAACTGTACTATTTCTGCTTATTTTATAACAATTAGTCCTATCTGGAATTCTAACGCCTATCTGCAAATATTTGACGGTAACGAAATTGATGTAAAAAAGCAATTAGTTAAATTAAATCAGAATATTGACAATATATATCCATACTTTTCAACAGGTAGGTACTTGCTTCTACGGAACCATAAATCTGCCGATGAATATGTCAATTTTGATTTAAATTATGTAACAACCGATCAGGGTCGTGGTTGCGGTGGTAAACTAATAAATGAGTACGGGAGAGTTACTAGTCCAATGTATCCTGATATTTACAGGCATAAGTCTACTTGCAAGTGGGAACTTGAAACACCTTTGGGTACACATATCAAACTTCACTTTGCTGTATTCGATTTAATTAATATTGGTAACAGTTGTGACCAAAATTATTTACAACTGGTCAATAGGCAGGACGAAGTAATATCTTCGTATTGCTCTGAAACACCGGCCGATTATGTAAGTTCTGATAATTATGTAAAAATAGTTTTCTATTCTACTCTTAATAATGGAGGGACGGGCTGGATGGTTGACTTTTATGGAGTTGCTAGACCTGAAAATGTTTGAAATTGTTTATCTTTTAACACGACTATTTCATTGCATTTAATATTTATTTATTTAAATAAGTATTTAATTTTATGTCGTTAGTGGGACAAACAATAAAAAAATTAAAAACTCCTCCTATTTGAAAGTCGGTTAGAAATAAAATGTCGAATACTGTATAGTTGAAATTGGTTTTTTATTGTTTCTATATGTATATTTTTACTGTAAGTAATTTATGTATCATGCTGGCCTTTGTGGTGTAGAGATGGGCCGACTATGGTTTTTGCCGACCAGCAAACTAGCAGACTAGCCGACTAGTCGGTATTAAAATTGCCGACTAGTCGGCAATCGAAATCATTATTATTCGGACATATTTGAGTTAGTCGTCGTCAAAACTTCAAAAATGTGGTTGAACCGTTTTAAAAAAAATAGAACAGAGCCAATACAATCCCGAGACATTTAAGGTGCTCCCTGGTTCCGAGGTGTTTGTTTACGTTTTTTAACACATTCTAACTGTACTACTACCTCAATAAATATTGGTTTTATTGCACAATTGTTAGTTGACGACTAGTCGGCACAATTTGCCGATTAGTCGGCCCATCACTAGTGTTGATGTATTGATATGTAGAATATTAGGTAAGTTCTTAGTTTATGAGGGGCACCGACTATTAAATAAACTGTGGTTTTATTGTTTTAAATAACAATATTTTTCATTTGTTCACTCAATTGAGTTTTTTATAATCGTGAACCATCCCACTTACACCGAAATTTAATTTAAATTATGTTTAAATATCAGTAAATTAAGAGAATACCGTTCTAGCAGATATGTTGTGGTTGCATCATCATCCCTTAAAATTTGAAAATGTCTATTTTTAATAACCTGCTCCCACAAGGCTACAAATTTTAATATGTCGTAATTTACATTTGTTCTAGTGTAAAAACAAAGCCAACCCATTTTTAGTGTCGCAAGTGCCTACGTGCCAAACAATATCTAACGGTATTCTCTTAATTAACTGAAAATAAAACATTAATTTTATTCTTTTTTGAATTTTGGGTATCAACATGCTCAATACTAGAGCACTAGCTAGTACTGAGCATGTTGATACCCAAACTCTATAGTTCGTGATATAAATATCACCGAAGAATATACTTCGTAGTTTAATTTCAGACTACGATCTGACGTTTTGGTCCTTTGTATTTGACATTTTTCTTCAGATATATGTGTGAAATCATAGTCTACAATTAAAACACGAAATATAGAGCCTTGGTATTAATATTGATTCATTTTAAAATTAAACGTATTTTAATCTGCATACACGGTTTCTTTTATTCTTTTATTATAGGCACTTATTTGTTTTATCTTTCCCTTTTTAGAGTACCGTACCGAAAGGTTAAAAATGGGACCCTATTACTGAGACTTCGCTGTCTGACTGTTTGTCCGTCTGTCACCAGGCTGTATCTCATAAACCGTGATAGCTATATAGACAGTTGAAATTTTCACAGATGTATTTCGGTAGCCGCTATAACATTAAAAACTAAAATTCAAATGAAACAAATAAAAAACGCAACGTTAGCGTGACTTATTTTTACTACCGGAGCTATGTAGTGATAAACTGGCGTCAGTGGTAAAGATAATAAAATGCAAACAGGCGACGTCGTCGTTGAGTACACGGATTTCGCGTGATCCTGTTTTTATTTTAGGGTTCTGTACCTAATTTTGATAGTGGTACGGAACGCTTCATGCGCGAGTCCGACTCGCACTTGGCCGGTATTTTTTGCGTTGGTATAACTTTAATATTTATGTAGGGTAGCATCGAACTGACTTATTATTAGTACAACTTCAATAAGATAGATACAATTACCTACTCCGGATCCCGAGCTTATCTGTGAACTTTGACATTTTAACCGCCTTTTGAGAATGAACTTTTATCAAATTATCATATCGAAAGCGTTCATTCACATATTTTAAATTACAAGTGTCTCACTTTAAGTTAAAGTGTGCCCCTTATGTTAATTTGATAAGATCCGAAAGTTAGTTTAGTTGTTAAATATGTGTACGTAGGTACTTATTATCATTTTACAAAAAATTAAATAATCTTCATTCCAAGACTAAGTAGGTACTCGTTTCGCAACGTAGACTAAACTCACGTGAATGAATGATATGTAAATGACAATAGGTTATGGCTATAGTTTTTATCCAAATTTAAAAACAGTAACTGTGTAATTTACCTACATTCGTTATTTCTAATAGTCAAATGTTACAGATAAAAAGGGTTATCAAATGGTTAAAATATTAACAAAGTTATCTATGTATGATGTTAATGTTACTAAAAGAGGCCGAAATTTTTACTTACCACTTGTGATTATGAATGACGTTACTATGAGACTTATAAATAGCATTTATCTGACACAGTACGCGACTATAATATAGTTTAGTATAATTTTAGCAACATGAGTCGCCCTAAGAAAGGTTCCACGGTAGAAAGTTATTCAGCGACTTCGTATACCTTGTATTCAGTTCATTGAATATTACTCTGCAGCTATGGAGCTAAACAAAACGTGTGTTTTAAGTGCTCACAGGAAATGATTGGACACCTTTTGCGACATGACGGCTTCATAAATTTAGTAACATCATAGGAGAAGAGTGAGGTAGAGTTAGACGGTTATTTCTATGTCTCTAAAAGGCTTCGTTCTGACTGACTGAAAGATCAACTAACAGCCTAAACCGTTAATTGTAAAGAACTGAGATTTGGAGAGTGTGTTTTTTATATGATGTAGGCATCCGATAAAAAAGGGTTTCTCGAAATTTCCATGAAATTGGGACTAAGCGGGTGAAACCGCAGGACACAGCTAGTTTGCTATATGAGCTAGACAAAGAAAAAGGCTACCGTAATTTCGTCGTATAAAGAAATAAAGCAATGGATACGGAAGAGTCGAGAAAGCATCATTGCACCGACTAGAGCTAAGCTCCTTAGCTAAGCTACTAGCTTGAGAAGTGCTAACCGTCGCGCGTCGTGTGAATAAACATATTCTTTCAAAAATCTTATTAAAATAGATCAATTTAATAATTTCTTAGATATATCTATAGTAGGTATTTGTATAAAATATACTTAACACTCGTGTTATCAACAACGGATGTGTCGGACGGAAGGCCGGGCGGGCATCATTGTCCAAGCTTGTAGGTACTACATATCTATCTGTGACCACCATCATATGACCGAGAGAACCGTATAAAATATTTGGCACAATCGTCATTCCTCTTTTATTATAGCCTACTTTTAATTGTCAGGCAAGGGATTGACTACATAATATAATATCTAGCTAGATAGTATTATGGTATGATGTAAAGGATTTTCTTTAAAAAGTTTCAAATAAAAATTAGGCAACACTAAAATAGAAACGTAGGTACCTATACAATAACATTCTACAATTCAATTAGGAACTCCATTCAGTAGATATTGTAAGCTTTAAGCTCGCAGATTGTGTTAATATATTGTTACGTGCGAGACAAGGAAGCCTGTTACCATAATAATGGCCAAAACAAAAAGCGCATCCCGAAATGTCGTGTTATTTTTGTTGCTTAGTGCCCGTTTTGGAGAAGGCGTAGCGGGCGGGTGGGAACGGTCGTCGCCTCGCACAGGGACGCACTCACCAGTGATTGTCCTACATTAAAAAATATACCATCTCAAGAAACAAAATCGTAAGTTAGGCTGTAATGAAAGAAGATAAGACATTAAAACGTTAGCTAAAATTATGTGACGGCCTCTGTGACCCGTATGGCGATTGTTTCTGGTTCTGCTGGGTATTGTTTTATGTAATAGGTATATTATATCCGTTGTCTAGCTCATAGGTACAACCATAGTTGCTTAGTTTGAGATGGTTTGAGACTACGTAGCGTTGTTTGCAACTTTCTGCCATATTTATTTATTAATATATCAATAATTTATTAAGTTAAATAAATATTGGATAAACTTAAACTTACGTTTTCCACACGCAGACTATCTACAAAACTAACTAGCTACTTATTTTACCTAGTGGCTACATATTATATTACCTATTCGATTACCTTTCACTAAGTAAATGCTGTATTACCTACCATTAACCTTTGTCGGTAGAGTCCGTCTCTGTCTCTACTAGGGTAGAGAGGCGAGCGGGGGGAGGGCAGCGCGAGAGTGGCTCGACTTGTCCGACAGTGCAGTGAGCGGAGCGCGGCGAGCCCGGACCGCGCTATGGCTCTGCGCGTTTTGTTTATCGCATCGGCGCTTATCGCCGGTACTAACGCGGCCTACTCCCGGGATTATATTCGCGTCGACCCCCGTTTCACAGCCAACGACCCTCGACTTTCGGCCCATGCCTGTGAACTTAGCTCGTGCTATCCTGCCACTGGAAACTTACTTATCGGCCGAGAATCGCGACTCTTCGCCTCATCGACATGTGGTCAACATCATCGCGAACGCTATTGTATTGTCTCACATCTGGAACCGAAGAAATGTTTCTGGTGCGACTCTACAAACAACACGATACGTAACCCTAATCTGAACCACAGGATACAAAATGTCATTTACAAATACTACCCAGGGACCCGAACTAAGTCATGGTGGCAATCCGAAAACGGAAAAGAGAATGTTACCATTCAGTTGGACATGGAAGCTGAATTTCATTTTACGCATTTGATAATACAGTTCAAAACGTTTCGACCGGCTTCTATGTTAGTGGAAAGATCATTTGACTTTGGAAAGACTTGGCGCGTTTACAGATACTTTGCGCACAATTGTGAAGAGTTCCCTGTTCCTAGGGAGTCCCCGCGTTCTTTGACTGAAGTGGTTTGTGAATCGCGCTATTCAGATGTAGCTCCATCGAGTGAGGGTGAAGTTATTTTTAGAGTTTTACCACCAAATATTAATGTAAACAACCCCTACTCAGAAGAAGTTCAAAATTTGTTACGAATGACGAACCTGAGAATTAATTTCACTAAATTACATACACTGGGTGACGACAAACTTGATAATCGAGCTGAGATTCAAGAGAAATATTATTATGCTATTTATGAAATGACAGTACGTGGTTCATGTTCTTGTTATGGGCATGCATCTCGCTGTTTACCTATGCCGGGAGTAGAATCTAAGATAGATATGGTACACGGACGCTGTGAATGTACACACAACACAAGAGGTCTCAATTGTGAATACTGTGAGGACTTCTACAATGATCTTCCTTGGCAACCTGCCGTCGGAAAAACCTCAAACGCCTGTAAACGATGTACCTGCAATAATCATGCGACAACTTGCCATTTTGACCCTGCAGTTTATAATAAAACCGGTAAAATAAGTGGTGGTGTTTGTGATAATTGTCAACATGATACAATGGGCGTGAACTGCGAACGATGCAAGCCTAAGTTTTATAAGGATCCTAACCTAGATATACAGAGCCCAGATATTTGTAAACCTTGCGATTGTGATCCCGAAGGAACCACAGATCAAGAAATCCTTTGCGACGATGAAAGTGACGCGGCTAATAATAAAACAGCCGGTCGTTGCCTCTGTAAATCATACGTCGATGGACCGAGATGTGACAGATGTAAAGATGGATACTGGAATTTCGAACCCCTCAATCCAGAAGGTTGTGAATCCTGCACTTGTGACAGCTTAGGAACTATAAACGAAAGAGGATGTGACGCCGCTACCGGAAATTGTTTTTGCAAACGTCATGTTACCGGAAGGAACTGTGACCAGTGTTTACCAGAGTTTTATGGACTCTCCGATAGTGACGATGGCTGTTTGCCTTGTGACTGTGATGTTGGTGGTTCCTTAGATCGTGATTGTGATGTTATAACAGGTCAATGTAAATGTCGTCCTAATGTTACGGGACGAAGATGTGATCAACCCATACAAAACTTCTTTGTTGGAGCTTTAGATTCTATTTTGGTAGAAGCAGAATCCAGTCAATGTGATTCTCAAATTGACGATAATGCCATTCAAAGCCAATTATGCCATGTTGTTATTAGAGAAAACTTTCCAGATGGTAGGAAAGAGACTTGGACGGGTCCAGGTTTCATGAAAGTCCCCGAAAGCAGTACATTAGTTTTTATCATTAACGATTTAAAGAGAAGTATGAATTACAATGTTCTTATTAGATATGAACCCCAGTCGCCTCAGAACTGGGAAGAAGCTACGATTTTAGTTAAAAGACCACCGCCAGATTCAGATTCACCGTGTTCCAATGTACGTCCGGAAGATGACACTGTTTATGCAAGACTGCCTTCAAATCAACGAAATGTCATAACAAGCCCTCCAATTTGTTTAGAAAAGGGTAAACAAACAGAAATACGTATATATTTAGGTCGTCAAGATGGTACCACTACAAATTCAAGAGCGTCTATACTAATCGATTCGATAGTACTTATTCCTTCGTTTGATGATCTTCCATTTTTTGCCAACAGAAGTTTAATGAGAGACGAATTCGATCGATACAACTGTGGTGACTCTTATTACTATGATCTTAATAGAGAAAACGTTCCAGACATTTGTAAAAAATATCATGCCAGTATTGGATTTTATATCAGAAACGGTTCACAATCTTGTGATTGTGATCCATCAGGCTCTAAAAGCCATCAATGTGACTCTTATACTGGCTATTGTCAATGTGTGGAAAATATAGTTGGAGCCAGATGTGATCGTTGCGCACCTGGAACATATGGATTTAGTAAATTTGGCTGTAAACGTTGCGATTGTAACAGTATAGGTTCTCTTGACAACTTTTGTGACGCTACTAGTGGTCAATGTAAATGTAGAGCAAATACTTACGGTCGTGCATGTGATTTATGTCAGCCAGGATACTTCAATTTCCCTAATTGTCAGCAATGCGATTGTAACGGTCATGCGATTGAATGTGATGATAAAACAGGTGCATGTAAAGAATGTCGAGATTATACGGAAGGTCACCGATGTGAAAGATGTATAGAAGGCTTTTATGGCGATCCTCGACTTGGCATAGATATACCGTGTAGACAATGTCCTTGCCCAGGTGTTAAAGGCGATTTAAGTAAGAGCAGTCATGCTGATCGATGTGAGTTAGATCCTGAAACAAAAGATGTCGTTTGTGACTGCAAAGAAGGTTATGCTGGGTTACTTTGTGACGTATGTGCTGACAACTACTATGGAGATCCAGTAAGAGGTACATGCGAAAAATGTGAATGTAGTGAAAACATAGATATAACGAAACCTGGTAATTGTGATCCTTACACAGGGAAATGTTTACAATGTCTGTATAACACAGCTGGCGAACATTGTGAAGTATGTCAAGAAGGTTTTTACGGTAACGCATTAGAGAAATCCTGTTATAAATGTAACTGCTCGCAACTTGGCACTAACTTCACGGTAGGCAACTGTGACGGCATAACTGGTCAATGTCCATGCTATAATAATGTTATGGGAGTGAACTGTGATCAATGTACCGAAAATCATTGGAGAATAGCCCTCGGAAAAGGATGTGATGCTTGTGAATGTGATCCTATTGGTTCTTTGTCGCCTCAATGCAATCCTTACATCGGTAAATGTGACTGTAAACCAGGTCATGGTGGCCGACAATGTGATCAATGTCAAGAAAACTATTGGGGTGATCCAAATGTCGAATGTTATGAATGTGATTGCGATCTTTATGGCTCTACTTCTAGACAGTGTATGCGTGAAAATGGATCATGTATGTGTAAACCAGGAATAGGAGGATATAAATGTGACACTTGTGCAAGAGGTTATCTAGGCGAAGCACCATCATGTTATGCATGCGGCGAATGTTTTGATAGTTGGGATCAGATCATTGATGATTTAAGAGTACAAACTGAGTATGCTATTGCGAATGCCAGTAAAATAAAAGTGATCGGTGCTACTGGAGCCTATACGAGAGATTTTGATGAAATGACTAAGAAACTATCGGAAGTCGAAAACTTATTGTCTAGCGCGAAAAAAGGTCAAGCTACAGTTACAGATTTACTGACTAATGTAACGAATTTACAGAACTTTATAAACGAAGTTGAGATGAATGTCAAAGATAGCAACGATAACCTAAATGCTGTAACATACAAAATAAATCTCGGAAATGTAACTTTAGATGGATTACGATCTAGTGTAGAAACATTAAAGGCAAAAACATTAGATTTAGGTAACAATGCTACGAAATTACAAGAAGCTAATTTAGAAGGCGCCTTGAACCTAACTCGGGAAGCTAAGCAACGAGCTGTAAAAGCCATGGACGACGCTGAAAATGTTCAAACAGTTATAGCTAATACAGATCGTCAAATAAAAAATACAGATCGTTTGATAGAAATGCAATATGAACATTTTAATAATACACAGAATGAAAATGATAAAAAATTGGACGATTTAGCCGAACAGTTAGCCGGTTTGGAAGCACAGATTCCAAAACTTAATGAAAAGATGTGCGGTCAAGAAAGTGATAGTTGTGACATCTGTGGTGGTGCTGGATGTGGCAAATGTGGGGGCATATCTTGCGATCTTGGAGCAGTTACAAAAGCTGAACAAGCTTTAGACTTTGCCAATAAAACTGAACATAGAATCAAAGACCATGAGTTGACTGCCGAAGATTTGTTCCGATCGATTTCTCAAGTTAAACAAGATACTGTATCCGTACGTTCTAGAGCAAATGAATTATTTAACAAGGCCCATAATTTCAAAAATTCGGCAGAAAGAATTACCAATGAAAGTAAAGATTTAACTACTGAGTTAAAACAATTTCTTTCAAATACTTCAAATACACCTACTGACGTAAGAACTCTAGCTAATGAAATTCTTAATTTATCGATAGAAATTGAACCACAGGAAATTACAGAGCTATCACAACGTATCAATGCCTCAGTATCGCAGCTTACCAACATCGAAAACATTATCACTGAAACTAAACCTGATTTAGAAAGAGCAAAGGCACTTAAACTTAATGCCACTAATGTAAACAAAGAAGCAAACTTGACGTTAGAAATGGCTAACAAAGTTTTAGAAGCTCTTGATGAAGCACAAGCTGTTCAAGACGCTGCAGAGAATGCAATTGAGAAAGCTAACAGTGATATAGAGGCCGCAAAAGAAGATTTAGTTCCCATCGCAGCACAGACCGAACTAGCTCAGACAAGAGCTAATGAAACAAAAGACGAAGTCGAAAGATTACGATTACGGCTTTCAGATTTGCAGAAAGATATTCTTAAAATTGAAAGCGACGCAGAACAAGTTAAACAAGAAGCAAATGACGTTGTGAATCGCGCTGAAGGCGCGGAACAAATGGCGCGTGAGCTGAGACAGAATTTTAAACAAACCAACATGTCTCTTGCTGAAAGAGCAAGCCAAACATCAAACTCTAGGGAACGAGCTCAGCTGCTGCTGAACCGTGCAACCAAACTTGCTAGTGATACTCAAACTCAACTCAAACTGTTAGCCAATATGGAAGACCTTTATAATGATCACAATGACCAGTTAAACCTTTTGGAAAAGGAAATAGGCGACCTAAATACTCAAATGAATTATTACCTTTCCGAAATCACAAAACGTTCTGATAATTATCGATCTTGTACGACATAGTACTATGATTACTTACCAAATTAATATGTAAAATTGTCACTCAACATAATATCTGAATGTTCAATTCTGCTGTATGTGCCATATTATAATTAAATAACAAGTTTTTTTGCAGTGTTAGTCATTTGTTATAATGTGTGTAGTTAGACTATACATTGTGTTTGTATTATATTGAAATGAGTGTGGGTTGTAGACGAAAACTGTAATCATATTATTTTAACAAATCTGTTGCCATAACACTCCACTATGTTAAAAGTGTTCCGTGCCATTGTATGTCCTGTTTAGCTGGAAGAGATACCAGCCATTATCTGTGGACCCTAAAATCATTAATAATATGAACGATAATTTTTTAACATGTGGTTTTTGTACTATGTCCTCGGTTTAAACATTGTTTTGTTATATTTTAGTTTCCACAAAGTTTTTATTATGATGACATAAATAAAATTAGTTAGGTAGTTAGAAATAATTCTGTCTGCTTAATAGCATATTGAGCTATTTATTTTAAAATGGGTTTTAACTATTACTTATTCCAAAGATAATTGGTTAAGATTACTTGAATATGATATTATTTAAATTATTGCTTCCGTTTATTCTTCTACCTTCAGCATTTATTTTTTTAGATATACCAACCTATTTTTTACCCGACTTCGGAGGGTAATGGTGTAATCTATAGGCTATTTTATATTCTTTACCTATAAACTCTTCTCCATTTCTGTGAAATATTAAGCTATCTGTTTATTATATACGATAGGTTCAACAGTTGAAACAAATAGGATAAATGTGAATTATTTGATATTAAGAAATCTGAGGTATGCATGTTTATGACTATTAATTTATACTTACTTGCCAATTATGCATTTTTGTAGAGGCTTTCATCGATACCGGTAAATAGTAAATAATATTTTGCATTTCTTTAATATAGGTGTAACTTTCTTATATAATTGTAATATACGATCTACTAAATAAGTCACTAATACTTAAATGTTAATAAATATTTTGTCGTCTTTAAACAATTGTTTTATTCTTGTGAAATCAGTCACAGTAAACTACATAATATATTTCAACCTACAAATACTTTATTAGGTGAGTAAAATTAGTTAAGTTGTAGGTATAATCAAAGATTAAAAATTTGTAGTTGGACGTACCATCAGTTCAACGCCAATTTCAATATTTTAACCATAAAATATATTATTTGTTTCCAGATGGTTATATCTCGAGCCTATCCTATCTAACGATGACGGCGATCTTGGTGTGAAGTTCCGGAAGGTTGACCTAGGGTTCCGTCAAGTGACGCGTATCATAGAGTCTGATCCTAGGCTGTCTGCGCTACTCCAATCCACGCGGCTTCAGCCGATGCTGGATTCCATATCGGAGCAACTTCTCGCGTGTCAATCTGCGCTCAATCAGTATATCGACGTAAGTAATCAAATAAATATTTGCTTTTATATATTTATGTGAATGATTTATGTTGGTAGTTCCTGCTACTCACCAGCTATATAACTCACTTAATTAAGACCCTGTAATCTCTTTGACACAATATTAAGTTAAGTAGGCAACGCCAGCACCTATAAACAACCTTTCAGCTTAGTTGTCCCAGCTCAGAGGAAAGACTTTATTAATACGTTTAAAGACCTAGCCCCGGGTTCACCACAGAGTTTTTTTTCAACATAACAGCAAATTATATATTTCGTATAGAAAAATACATTGATGCGCTCGTGGCTCAAACAACCATCGGAATCAAAGTCGCTTCATTTGACCAACACCAACGTAAACATCATCAAGTACAATTCGAGAACAAGTTTACAGAATCACGAAATCGGTGCTATTGACTTTATTTTTTCAGGAGAAAAGGGCAATATTCCCCCGCCTATACTTTCTCAGCGACGACGATTTGTTAGAGCTATTGGGTCAAGCCCGGGCCGGTGCGGAAGGGCGCGAGGCAGTCATGCAGACCCATCTAAAGAAATTGTTCCCTGGAACGACTGGCGTGAAACTTGGCCCGGGTGACATGTCTGTAACAGCGCTCTGCACTGATTATGGGGAAACGTTGCAACTGGAACATCCGGTTGATATCGACTGTGCCGTTGAGGTACAACTTTTTATGCTCGTTTTGCGTAAAAATAATGATAATTGAGGAGGAGTTTTTGTTTTCGGTGTTTTACTCTGTGTTTTGGTAACGAGTTATATAACTAGCTGTGTTCCACACTTTCACTTTCACAGTCCCATTATTGTGAAAAAATTCATAACCGATCATCGCTTACCCGTACCATTCTAGAAAATAGATCTACCCATAGCTTGACCTGATTACATTATTAACAACCATTGAGCCCTACCTAATTCTTGTTCTATCTGCTTTCTTCACTCATATTCTCGTTTTATTTATTTGTTCTGAGTACATTCTTTGTTGTCGTTTCTTTATATAGATACAAATGTCTAGTGATGTCGACGCGGTTCGAATTTGTCATAAACACACCTACAATACAACAGCTGACGGAGTACCTACCTAATCCGATGAATGACACCGATGAATAGTGTCAATAGTTCTTTTCTGCAAAATAATTGTTAAAGTTTTTGACCTTCAAATTATACACAGGTTCTAAGAAGTTATTTGTGCTAGTGTGCTTATAATCTTATATATAAAATTAGTTAATAAATATGTAAGCGTTTGACCACTATCTACTGTTCATTACGATGTCTAAGATGTATTGTAGGTACGTTTATGTAGAAGATACTCTTGAACTTTTTGTTAAATTAAATCAAATTTAAATTAAATCAGGAAGGTCCCAGATGAAACTATCGTTTTTGGAAAGAACTTTGACATAAATTACAGGTGTGGCTCAAAAATCTCGAAACTGAAATGCGGTCTTCACTAAAAAATATGACATTGAAATGTGTTACAACGAGTTCGCTACAAGATCAGGATCCTTTCTCGCTGCCGACCCAAATACTTTGTCTCGCACAAAACATAAGGTTCACAGAGCAAACCGAGAGGGCTATATCGAACCGAGACCTTCAGAAATTAAAGTCGTCCGTCGAAAAGGAGAATACGTATTACTCATCACCCGAACTAGATGATGAAAGCGAGAGAAATAAAAGACAAGCTCTCATATTACAGTGCGTCCGATACTTGGAAATTATTCAATTACTTATTGATAATAATGTTACGTCGACAAAGGACTGGCTTTGGCAGAAACAATTAAGGTACCTACTTTGTTCGTGTTTTTTATTGTCAGTTACGCAACCACACAAAAACACAATGCACTCCTGTTAGTTTATGTTTCACAATCCAGCAATTGTAAATCAGATATATTTACTATAGACAAGCAACTTTTTAAAGTTCCTTATGTAAAATAATAATATATTCTGAGTCTGATAGTTAATATGCAATTGATTTTGATTTCTCTGTAAGGATTGTAAAGATAGGTTTAATATTTGGCTTATTAATTAACTAGCTACACCCCGCGGTTTCAAGTCCTGATCGCTTGAAAATATCAGGATAAAACGTGGCCCATAATACTCACAAAGATGCAATGTATCGTCATATTAAATATCATTTAAATCAATCCAGTAGTTCCTGAGATTATCTCCCAACAAACAAACATTCAAACTTTACCTCTCTAGATTATCAATAATAAATAAAGCACACACTAGGCTTGTACTATGGGTACTAGACAGCGGATACACTACATATAGTGCTTTTTTTGGTAAAAACATACATATGATACATACAAAACACCCCGACGAATGATGTTTATGTTTACGCATATACATGCACCCGGTGCGAATCGATCCCGCAACCTTCTGCATTGTAGTCGAGCGTTCCCCCGACGCGCCACAAAGGTTGTCTTATGTAGCTTTAGTACAGGTATTTGTTAAAAATAGAGGCAAACTGTTGTTGTTGTTATCGTATAGTGGTGTGGCTCCCCTGATGTTAGAGGTTTCAGGTAGCCCTAAGGCTTCTAACTCTACCTAACGACTACTATCACAGATAACAACTGGGACCAACTGCTTAACGTGCCTTTCGAAGCACGGAGGAGCTCAGGAAAACGATTTTTGCCACACAAATTATCGGTCACCCATCCAAGTAATGACCGCGCCAGGCGTTGCTTTACCCGCACGACCGTTCAAGATCGGCAGGTACAGCTAGGCCAATGAGCTCCTCGAGGCAAACCAAAACATGTCTAATTCATTTACAGATTCTATGTAATGACTACGAAGGAAGTTATAGCTAAAATGGGTCTAGCTCAGATTTCTTACTCGTACGAGTACCTCGGCGTCAATACGGGGCAATTCGTGCGGACGGAATTAGCTGACGATTGCTTCCTTATTTTAACTCAGGTATAGGTTTACAAACATTCCAATTTTAGCTGTAGGTAGTTAAATAGCGTAGAGTTGTCTATAAATGGTAACGAACTTTAAATAAATTAAGTGTTATTTTTCGAGCCTAAATATGATTTTAAGGCACCAGCTACCTATATACAGAGTCCTGTTGCAATCGATGCAGTAGCTTTTGTGTGAAGTAGTATTAAACAGGGCCAGGCGGATACGAAAGATATGTAAAGTAGATCTTTCTAAACTTTATATTACTTAATTACCTACTAATTATTTACTAGTTGAAATTAGAATACTTGCAACCCTTGGGACCTGGATCTGTAAGGTGGAAGCCTGGAGACCTGTAAAACAGGTTTTTTTATAAAACTTTTGTTCAGGCTCCAGTCCCCACAATAACCTAGTGTAAAAACATCAATTAGGCTACTTGTACCTACCTATACTAAATAAGTACTTATAACTAGTTTTTTTTGTTTTGTTTGGGGACCTAGTTGGCCTACGTCTACCCGCTAATGGGGTAGCCCGCGAAAAGCTGCTACGTCCCTGCAAAGACCTCAGTGGATTCTGAGACTTTGGTGTTCTTTATTTAATAATATTCATTACAACAATTTTTGTTTACAAACTTAGTTACAAAATTATCTTAATACAATATTCAAATTTTACAAAATTAATACAATTATAGTCATAGATTTACCATTAACAATTTTACTTACACATTTAGGTTTACTAAAACTTACGTTACAATTAAATTCAATACAAAATTGATTTTCCAAAATTACACACATACAACATAATAATAATACCCAACAATAAGAACCTTACAATTTTTCTTACACAGTTAAGTACATAATATATCAAAATAAAATTCATGTAAACAATGAACATGTCAACAACATTTATTTATTTATATCTGTTAAACAGAGTTTTTGCACATTGCATCATCGAACATTACACAATTTAAACATACAAAATAAATAAAACAAAGAAAAAGTCAGTGAGTAGTGTGTGTGTGTGTGTGTGTGAGCCAGTGTGTGTGTGTGTGTGTGTGAGCTACGGTGTGTTGAGTTTCTGGCGTTTTGCGGGTCCGTCGATTTACCAATTCCAATTTTCTAAGCTCTAAAATTTCATCAAAAATTTGTAGCTAGAAACCTACTTAACCGCTACTTATAATTAGTTAAGCATTGTTATTGTGGAGAACTCAATAAAGATATTTTATTTATTTATTTATTATTTATTTGTTGTATATCTTTATTAATAAACGTGGAGTAAGGTCGGAGCAATTTTACCACTTTTTGCTTCTGTCTGTCAATTATTGTCACGGAAAAAGACAAACCATGTACTTACTCACTCACGAGTCACGACTTTACTTCACGTTTATTAATAAGGCTAAAAGTGTTTACTTTTTATGCTTGTCGATTTTTAGAAGCATTTTTAAAGACAGTACTTAGTAGGTATTTGTAAGAATTGTATCGAAAGCGTCGTTGATAGTTCGCGTCACGTAAAAAGGACCTTTATTTCATGGCGTGCCTTCAAAGTCAGCGTTCATTTTTAACCCCCGACGGAAAAAGAGGGGTGTTATACATATAGCGAACTATATTTGCAGCCGACTAAATTTTTAAAATGTATTGTTACAAGTACGCTTTCGTTTTCAGGCTCTACATTTAGGGTTTGTAGGAAATCCCTTCGGTCCAGCTGGCACTGGTAAGACAGAGTCGGTCAAGGCTCTCGGCGGCTTATTCGGCCGGCTTGTACTAGTTTTCAACTGCGATGAGGTAAGCAAATCGGTAATCTAGGTAACTCCTATACCTACGTATTTTACTTGTAGACATAATTTAACGATTAATAATGAATAGAAATAGATTTTTTTGTACATTATAGATGATGATTTGCCTCCTTACTTATAAACGGTGGCTAAGTTTATGTAACGTTTGTCTCTGTCTATTAACTTTAGAACTTCATGTCACAGTAAAAGACTAACGTTACATAAAGTTAATCATCGTTTATAAGTAAGGGGGTTGATCAAAACCTTGGCTGCTGGTAAATGAGGATGGGGTCTTAGATGTAGCACGCTAACCAGGAAAAGTGCTGTTCACTCGTGGCTGTAAATAAATAAATACTGCAGGACGTTGCACTCAACGCAATCTAGTCCCAAATACTACAATATAATAGGTTATTTTTTAAAACAAACATGTTAAGCATGTACCTATGTACAATTGTACATGTACCTAGAAAACACCCAGAACCACAAACAAACATTTATTGTCAGTATAAATACTTCCCCTTCTCATCCGAGCGATGTTTCCGGTTGCATCCCTCTCGGGAGCCCGGGGTCTGCTAAACCCCAAATTGCGTTTTTTTTTATTTGGGGTCGACGCAGTCGGTAAGTCATCATTAACCATACAGCATGAATACTTCCCCCCGCCGGGAAATGAACCCGCAACCTTCTGCGTCGCAACCGGCAATTTACCCGACGCGGTACATACATATGAATATGGCACTAAAAACTAATAACAGCTTATCTCAGTAGCTGTACAAGCCTACTTATCGAAACAAATTAATTCAAAATGAGAAATAATTATATTTATGACGTTTTTAGTGTCGTGTGTGTTAGCTCACGCACGCAGGATTTCCTTACAAACCCCCCGCATGCGTGAGGAATTTGTATTAAAATCCCGCGTGCGTGACCAAAACACACATGACACAAGAAAAGAAACTGCCCTTACTAAGTTCGCTCGTGACTTCATTTAGTTTACTTTTTAATTCTAGACAACGATCTGACGTTTTGGTTTATTGTATTTCACATTTTTCTTTCATGTGTCAAATCGAAATCTACAAATTAATAGTAGGTATTATATTATTATCTATCTTCTTCTAATATATAAAATTTCCATGTCACAA
Source organism: Idaea biselata (assembly GCA_958496205.1). Classification (NCBI taxonomy): domain Eukaryota; kingdom Metazoa; phylum Arthropoda; class Insecta; order Lepidoptera; family Geometridae; genus Idaea; species Idaea biselata. The sequence continues at coordinate 6,259,156 of OY292396.1, forward strand.
TGTTAGTTACCGTACTCCTCCGAAACGGCGCGACCGATATTTACCAAATTTTATATGCGTATTCAGTAGGTCTGAGAATCGGCTACTATCTATAATTTATAAGGCAAAACAACGTTTGCCGGGTCAGCTAGTAGTATTATATTTGACTTAGTTGAGCAATATTCACATACTTAGGTCAGTACAGTCAAATATCTCCGCCTTATCGGGTCAATGAACAAATAAAGTTAAGTAGGTCACATTAAAAACTTAACAGAGGAACTACGTTTTATGTGCTTCGGGTTTATTTTTAAACTAGCTGCGTTCCTTTGTTTCACCCGTACATGTTTCGATCCCTTCTGAATATCAGGTAAAATAATTCTGTATTGATTCGGATTTCAAGCTCCAACCACACGTATTAGAGTAGGTACCTAAGGTAGATATGACGAAGATACTAATAGGCAACCGATGTTTTACAAATTAAGTTGCGCCCTCGTAAGTCCCGATCCCATTCGAATATCGGGAGAAAATGTAGCCTATCTAAGTGTTAATTCTTCAAGTACCATAGAAATCTGTTTAGTAATTTTTGCGTAAAAGAGTAACAAAAATACTCGTTTTCTTACTTACACACTTACTTTCACAGACTCTTTCACATTTATAAATTAGAAGGAATACTCATATGTATTAGTGGGATACTGGGTTACAAATTAGACGTTTTTTTACTCATAGCATGAAACGCTAATTGTTATGATATTCGATATTCTACTACGATCTACGAGTAAGTATATTGGCATGTATATTTGTTGGACACAAGATAGGATGATAGGTTAAGACCACAGGTTAAGACCTAGTGGTTGGCGCCTCGCCGCTTTTGCAGTTGTCATACTAATTTGTTTCCCGGAATATTATGTGACCGGTCACATAAGTTGTACCGGACAAGTCCGGACAAGACGGACAAGTGTCCGGGCACATGGCTTGATAGAGCCCGTTTTCAGAAAAAAGGGAAGCTTGCAAACTATTACTTCTTTTGAATATGATTTGATTTGGCTATTTGACTTGATTTTGAATAAGACTCTGAAACGACTGAACCAATCTTGTCTTCCTTAGTAGCTTGACACAGAAGAGAA